>PVJC01054363.1:0-10520 GCA_004026665.1 Murina feae | reverse complement strand
GTCTACTGCATTGCCATGAGATAAATTTCCCCAGGTCACTAATGCTTCAGCTAATTGTCTCTTTTCTTTTCCCAAACATGCCAAACTTGTTTATGTCACAAGTGGATATTTATTTGCCAATTAAAAAAAAATTTAGGCAATGCTCAAATGTCAAAACTTCACAGAGATTTTCCTGTACCACTCTGAATTCTCTATCTCATTTACTAATTGTTTATTTATAACTTCATTGCTACATGGAATGATCATAGTTATTTACTTACTTGTTTATCATATTTTTATACCATTAGAATGTAAACTCCAGGGGAGCAGGGGTCTTTTCGTACTGTTTATCACCGTTTCTTTTGGGTTAGGCTGCCACCACCTTAACTCAAAACAAAAGTCGTAGTGTCATCATTAGTCTTGGACTGACTTGTTTGGTGTGCACAACAGGAAATATTTCACTTTCGGAGAACAAGAAAAATAGGTATATTTGCATTACACTTATTAATTTGTGCAGTTATTCAATGTCTGGCAAGTTGATGTTCAAGAAAAAATATTAATTTTTATTAAAATGTTCTATTATTTTATGTTAACGATGACTCATGTATCTCAGCCCTTTGTTATTCAGCATGTCTCTATTGAAATAAACCTATGCTTCTATGGGGGGAAAAAGTCTTAGTGTCACTATTGGCAAGATGACCAAATATTAGATTATATTTTTGCCTGTTTGCTAGTAAGTATTGCTGAATAAAATTTGTGTGGGTGTGCAATACATTGGTATAAGAGGGAACACAAAAAGAAAAATACAACATCACCAATAATGGCTTCTAACCAAGACTTTTGATTTGAATTCTAGAAGATAGACTTTGCCGGTATGGAGGCACTAAGTAAATGACACCAGAAAGAATCTTTAAAAATCTGAGAGGTGGGGCATTCCACTGGATAAAGTATCCCGTTTCTTCATCAAATAAGAGTCTAGTAAATCCTGTAGTTAGTTCTTTAGTGTTGGTGCCTGAGGCTTGATCATTAAATGGTAATACATTCAGTAATTGGTTCTTAGCATTCTGTTTGTTTCATGCAGATAATAAATTAACTGAATCTTTCCTCTAGAGGATGTGCTTCTGCCTCCAGTAAACCTTTAATACATGTGTTTAAAGCACCCAAAGTGGAGATAGAGTAGACATACCCAATTTTATATAAGTTCTATTATTTTTGCTTGTTTTCTAATAAATGTTATTTAATAAATTATATATATGTGATAAAATCTGTTGTAAGACCTGTTTCCATAATAAACCTCCCCACCTTTAGTTATCTGTTACTATGGAAACTAGAGAAAGAGCTTAATAGTTTTAGAATTAGATGATTAAATTGCCTTTAAGGTATATTTTTAAAGTGATATAAAAGGTTAGTAAACAGACAAAACTGAATACATATAACTTTACCAGTGGATATATACAATAGCCGCCATAATAGTTAATACTTTTCAAAAGCATAGTGTTATTATTAAATGCAATTCAATCTTTCTTTTAGCTAATAAAAAACTTACCTTAAACATAACTGCTGAGTTGCTTGGTCCCATTTCACATTAAAATATAATTTTTAATTTTGGAAATTCCTTTCTTTGAGATGAAATATTCCCCAGAGTACATATAGTTCCTAAGCTCCCTTTTCCTTCCTTTAATAATCTAGAGGAAAGCACTGTTTTAACTATAAACAGAGTGAAGAAGAAATAATTTTCATTCTGGTAACTTCTCCTTCTCTTCAACTTGTGACTTAAAGACATATACTCAAATATATGTCTACAAAGAGAACAAAAATATCTATTTGTATATGAACCCAAAAGACACAAAAATAAATATTATCTGAAATACCATCTGATTTCAGTTCTGGACCAAAGCAAGGATGGTTATTGGGACAATTATGAAAGCTTAAAATAGGCAGAATAGAAATAAAAGCTTATCATTCTTAAAAGTTGATGGCTCAGCCTTGTGATTTTTAAAAAAAATTTCTGTCAGTAAAGAACAACTTCCAAAGTTTTCCTTTTTGTCAGTTTAAGCATTCCAAACAAGTCTCTACTGTGACTGAAGGACCCCTAGAAAATAATGGCTTCAAATTGGCACCATGACTATAATTCCATTGACCATGGTATGTACTTTATCCAATCTCTCTCTCTCTCTCTCTCTCTCTCTCTCTCTCTCTCTCTCTCTCTCTCTCCCTCTCTCTCTTTCTCTCTCCTATCTATCATTTTTGGTGTAAGATGGAGGTTAGGGCAAGTTTTTTTCCCTCAAATAAAAATTCCTGTGTACCCAATATGTAAAAGAAATATGAGTACAACGTGTCTCTAAGGTACACTAAACTTTTTATTTTTTTTTAATTGGTGGAAAAGGTTCCATCATTGAGAATCCTAGGAACACATTCTCAGAACCCTATGGATCTGATTCCAAACTGTCACATACATTGAGTACGTTTAGTTTAGATGGCCTGAAGATATTGACTCTCTTAGCACTCATTTAGCCCTGACCTAAGAGCACCTGCCTGAGAAAAAACACAAGAGGTTTTTGTTTTGTTTTTTTAATCTTCACCTGAGGATATGTTTTTGTTTTTTTAATATATTTTATTGATTTTTATTTTTTATAGAGAGGAAGGGAGAGGGATAGAGAGTTAGAAACATCGATGAGAGAGAAACATCGATCAGCTGCCTCCTGCACAACCCCTACTGGGGATGTGCCTGCAACCAAGGCACATGCCCTTGACCAGAATCAAACCTGGAAACCTTGAGTCTGCAGGCTGATGCTCTATCCACTGAGGCAAACCGGTTAGGGCTTGAGGATATGTTTTTATTGGTTTTTAGATAGAGAAAGAGAGAAAGGTAAGAAAGAAACATCGATTGGTTGCCTCTGGTATGTTAACAGTTATTGAGCACTTAATATGTGCAAGACACTCTAAGTACTTCTCATGGATCATGGCACTTAATTCTCCTAAGAGCCTCATGAGATAGTTATAACTCTTTTGTTTTATAGAGGGACACTAAGATTAGGGAGTAATATTCCAACATCATTAAAAAGTAAGCGATGGAATAAGGAAGGCCAAGAGACATATGAAAACATACTCAAAGTCACTAATCATCCCAGAGATGCAAATCAAAATGACTATGGGGTACCATCTCACACCTGTCAGAATGACTATCATCAACAAATCAACAAATGACAAGTGCTGGCGAGGATGCGGAGAGAAAGGAACCCTCCTGCACTGCTGGTGGGAATGCAGACTGGTGCAGCCACTGTGGAGAACAGCATGGAGTTTCCTCAAAAAACTAAAAATCGAACTCCCATTTGACCCTGTGATCCCACTTCTAGGAATATATCCCAAGAAACCAGAAACACCAATCAGAAAGGATATATGCACCCCTATGTTCCTAGCAGCACAATTTACCATAGCTAAGATTTGGAAACAGCCTAAGTGGTCATCAGAAGATGAATGGATTAGAAAACTGTGGTACAGACTGGTACAGCCACTATGGAGGACAGTATGGATTTTCCTCAAAAAATTAAAAATGGAACTCCCATTTGACCCTGTGATCCCACTTCTGGGAATACATCCCAAGAAACCAGAAACACCAATCAGAAAGGATATATGCACCCCTGTGTTCATAGCAACACAATTTACAATAGCTAAGATTTGGAAACAGCCTAAGTGCCCATCAGCAGATGAATGGATTAGAAAACTGTGGTACATCTACACAATGGAATACTATGCTGCTGTAAAAAGGAAGGAATCCTTACCATTTGCAGCAGCATGAATGGAACTGGAGAGCATTATGCTAAGTGAAATAAGCCAGTCAATGAAGGTAAAATACCACATGATCTCATTTATGGATAATAAAGACCATTATAAATTGATGAACATAAATAGATACAGAGGCAGAGCAGCATTGAACAGACTGTCAAACTACAGCTGGAAGGCTCGGCAGGGTTGCGAGGGGGTAGTTAAGAGAACAACTGAAGGACTTGTATGCATGCATATAGGCATAATCTATGGACACAAGACACTGGGGGGTAGGGGAGGAGGGGGGAAGGTTAAGGGGAAAAAATGGAGACTTATTTAACACTCTTTGTAATACTTTAAGCAATAAAACAAAATTAAAAAAACAAACAAACAAAAAACAAAAACAAAAAAACCTGTGGTACATCTACACAATGGAATACTACACTGCTGTAAAAAAAAAAGAAAGAACTCTTACCATTTGAAATAGCATGGATGGAACTGGAGAGCATTATGCTAAGTGAAAGAAAAAACTATAGTGGGAAGTCTGGGGAGGGTGTGGGGAGGGTAAACGATCAACCGAACAATTTGTATGCATGCATATAAGCATAGCCAATGGACGCAAGGCTGGGGAGTAAAGTAAGGGTATGTGCCAGAAGGTAGAGGAGGCCAGGGGAAGGTCAAGGGGGAAAAAAGGAGACATATGCACTATTATTTGTAGTACTTTAAACAAGAAAATAAAATTTAAAAATAAAAATCAATGGAAACAATATCTGTAGGTGAGAATTAACAAAAAAAAATAAATAAAGCAAACACTAAGCAGTATTATTAAAAGTATCCTCAGATGAGGCTTAACCTAAAAAAGAAATGCAAACACCAAGCTATTATTATTATTAGAGAAGCTTTACAGATGAGTGTGATGAGGCCCAGGGAGGTTATGTAATTTGCCCCAAATCAGAAGTTAATAAAGAATGAAGCTGAGATTTGAATCAAAGCATGACCCTTGAGGGAAGAGATGCCTGCCCTGCCAGGAGGTTCTACATGTGAGTGTTAGCAGGCGAGGTTGAGGAAGAGCTGAGGTCAGCCACAGAGAGGAGGTATAACTAACAAGGGAAGGGTTCTCCCTCACTAAGACCTGGAATGCGGGACTCAGGAGCTCTCTCTGTAAGATAGGCAAGGCCTCCCAGATCAATCACAGTGTCAGAGAGTGGCAGCAGCCTGGCAGAAATGGAGGGGGAGCCCTCTGAAAATCCAGATGTCCAGGGAAGACTGTGGCAAATGTGATCACAATGAAAAAGAAACAAATTTTTGAACAGGATGGAAAAAAAATCAACAAACTGTGGTACATCTACACAATGGAATACTGCGGTAGAAAGAAGGAATTCTTACCATTTGCAACAGCATGGATGGAACTGGAGAGCATTATGCTAAATGAAATAAGCCAAATCAGAGAAAGATAGATCCCACTTCTAGGAATATATCCCAAGAAACTAGCAATACCAATCAGAAAGGATATCGCATGATCTCACTCATTTGTAGAATATAAGAAACAACATAAACTGATGAACAAAAATAGATCCAGAGACAGAGAAGCATTGATCAGACCTTCAAACCTCAAAGGGAAGATAGGGGAAGGTGGGAGTAAGAGGGACAGATCAACCAAAGGACTTGTATGCATGCATATAAGCCTAACCAATGGACTCAGACATGAGGGGGGTGAGGGAGGAGGGGGCAATGGGGGAATAAGTACACATATGTAATATCTCAATCAATAGAAAAAAAAGTAAGCAATGGAGTCAGAATTCAAACTCAAATATAAGTTCCTAACCATTATACAAGATACAACATTTTTTAAAAACACCTATCTTTTGAAGAAATTGTGTTCTAGCTGTTTTGGCCTAATTAACTTCTCATAATTAGGGCATCTCCCATGTAACACTGGCACATCCTATATAATAAAAGAAAACATGCAAATTAACCATCCCTCCACTAAGCTCAAGCCACACCCATAAGTCATGCCCACCAGCCAATCAGAAGCAGGTATGCAAATAAACCCAACTAAGATGGCGGCGGCCACGGAGTTGGAGTGAGCAGGCAGCTTGGGTTGCCCCTGGCAATGGAGGAAGCCAAGCTTCCCACCTGCCCTGGCTGGCCCTTGGCTCCGTGGCTGCCCCCATCTTAGTTGGGTTAATTTGTATATCCAATCCTGATTGGCTTGTGGGCGTGGCTTTTGGTGTAGCGGAGGTAAGGTCAATTTGCATGTTTCTCTTTTATTAGATGGCTTAGATGGGTGGGCCAATCAGAGGATGGCACCAGTTGGCTAGCAGCCGGCCCCGCCCTCCCCCAATCACTCCTCCACTGCTGCTGGTTGCTGCCATCCCCACCCCACAACCTTGGTCACCATCACCTCCCTCTGCCCACTTGCATGTGCCTTGGCTGACCTGGTGCCACCTGTTCACCTGCCCCACCCCCCCGCTGTCCAGTCATTTCGTCATTCAGGCGATTTGCATATTACGCTTTTATTATATAGGATAATATGACATTAAGCATCCTCCCACATAAATGTTTGTGTGTATGCTATTTTTTCACCTTCTTGGAAACTAGAGTGGTCTTTCAGAAAACTAAAATATTCCAGAAACACTAATCTGTTAACCCAGAGATATTTTATAAATTACTTGTTTATACTTACAGCTACACAGCATCCTTCCTCTAAGCATTTTGAGCAGTTTTATGTACATTAGAACTTACTTCCTATTGTTTGATGAGTCAGTTCTTTTAAATTACAGAAATGAAAGACAGTGGCAGGAAATAATTTATTGAGTGACAGGAAGGCTAAAGGAAAAAAATTAGAAAAATGTGCCTGATTCTCTTCCTCTTGCTGTTTCCTTTTCTCAGAATACTTGTCCTTGCCTTGTCTACTCAAGCAAGCCTTCTTCAGCCTCCTAAATTTATATTCAGCTGTAAATTACCTCCCCAGGAAGCTTTCCATCATCGCCCCAGGTTCTATGTGCGTGCTCTCTTAGCCACTTTTTACAAATTACGGTTCTTTCCTTTACATATATTCTAATGTGTCTGACATCACTGTAATAATATTTTAGCTCTGACTTGTCCTCTGGAAAGGACTCAAAGGCAAGGCTTGTATTCTATTAGTGTCTGTTTCTCTTGTGACTGAAAGAGAGCTAGCATATAAAAATTACCCTGTAAATGTTTATAGAATAAGTAAGTGAATGGCAAAGATTACCATTTCCAAAAGCAGATGACATACACTGTTCTGATAGATAGAGACTAGGGGGAAAGGTTAGGAAAATTTATTGCCTGGACTTCTGAATTTCTGCTTGAAGGAATAGAATTGTAAAAAACAAATAAACAAACAAGCAAACAAAACACAAACAAATAAAGGAAGAAAAAATAAAGAGAAAAGAAGAGAAGAAAAAAAGAAGTTCTATATCTACAATCATTAAAACTCACTGCAAGTCCTCTCCATTGTCCGTGTCCAGGGAGCTGACATACAGCCTGCTCAACTAAATAGACACAACACAAACATTAGTAATGCAAACAAAATTCATCAAAATTATGGAAGTTTTAAATTCAGGGAAGAAGTTGTGTATCTGGGTTCTTAGGACAAATTTGTGTTTCCTTTCTTTTTCCTTTTACAAAGACAACGAAGAGGAGCAAATATTAGCTGCCCACAGCTACCTTATATTTTTCTGGCTTTGTGTACCTGCCAAGCTTCAGAGTGTTCCCTTGACTGCAGGGCACAACACATTGTATGGGACTGTAGATACTAAGAGGAATTAGCCCATGAATGCTTTCTTATGGAAACAGAGGCTCTGTGGGTTGTGTTTGCAGAGCAGCTGTATTCATAAAGCTCTGTTAAGATAGCTTTCCCTATGCTTCTTAATGGTTTTGCTATTTGATTTTAAAGATGACTTAGATCATGTCTGAAACCAAGGGTCAATTTATGTTACTCCTTCAGTCACCAAAATTTTTTGCTATAGCTGCAGTGGAAGTTCTAGAAAAACGTGACTTATGATCAGTAATATTTCTTCTCTAAAAGTTGTATAATGGAGACATGAAAATGCAATGGGGTTGGGGAAGAAGTTTCCCTTTCTCTTTTCCTTTAAATCCAAACATCACACTGTCTTAAAGAAGTAAAAATATTGATTGAAAACACACAAATATACATATACAACCTAACACAATGCTATGAAAAAACTGATAAGGCATGAAAAGGGGAGGCAAAGTTTAAATACAGAATGATTCAAACTATGCCTAATGATTTAAACATTGTTTACTATTTTACCCTTTGCTTTCTGCTTTATGCATGTCTGTATTATTTGAACTTGTTGCAAGGAATATAGGTTTATTACATTCATAATGAAAGAAGGACCTAAAGATGTAAAAATAAAATCATAAGTCAAATAGTAAACTGGGATGAAATTAATTACAAATGTGAAAAATAATTAAGATCTTTAATAATATCTTAATGAAATGAGTGCAAGCAAGTGGAAGAGAAAGGCACCGATACCTTGATAATAAAATGAGGGCAAAGGTCAAGCACAGACAAATTTTACAGAAAAAAAAAATGCAACTGGTTGTTCTGCTATGACTGTGTCCCCTTTAATCTATCTTCTCAATAGATTGTGGAGTAAATTTTCTAAGACATAATCATATTTATTCTCCTACTGAAAAATATTTCCCCATTTTTTTTTTTCTGAGACTATTGTAAGAAGAAGAAAGTCACAGTATTACAATCTCAGAGAATGTGAGTTAGAAAACGGTCTATGATTGGTGATGACTGAAAATTATTTTCAGAAGAGTAAAATGACAGAAGTCAGATTTCAGGGCTAAAAAGGGTAACTGTGGGAAAAACAACTGCAAAATAAAGCACAGACTATATATTCAAGAAACCTGTCAGTGAAAGAGAGTGAAATGTAACAATTGCTTGAAGGAAAATGATTATTAACCTAGCCCTGTGTCACCACTGGCCACCACCAGCCCCTGACCGCTGTGTCTAATAGATACTGACTGCTGATCTGGTTTTGACTTATCTTTATGTCATTTAATTTTTTTAGGGATTAAATCAATTTTAATTCACACTCATGAAAACACTGGTAAGTGTAAGGACATAGAAAAAAAGATATCAACACAAGTCTCTTTTTTTAAATATATTTTTATTGATTTCAGAGAGGAAGGGAGAGGGAGAGAGTCAGAAACATCAATGATAAGAGAGAATCATTGATTGGCTGCTTCCTCCATGGCCCCACTAGGGAGGGACCAAGCCTGCAACCTGAGCATGTGCCCTGGCTGGGAATCAAACTGTGACCTCCTAGTTCATAGGTCCGCACTCAACCACTGAGCCATGCTGGCTGGGCTCAACCCAAGTCTTAACCAGAAACAACAGTGATATTTTAGAGAATTGTCCTTCAGCGTCTCCTATCAGATACCTTTATTTTTTCACGTTTATGAGATAATGTGTTTCTCAACAAATTTAAGAAAATGTAAGGTCTCTTTTTATTTTGTGCTATTTCTATCGCTTTCTATCCAAACTAGTGGTGTTTCTGCCGTATAGTCCTTTTCAAAAGGTTTTGTCTCTCATGAATAACATTGGTGTTTGCCTCATTAGACAAAAGCCATTCACACAATTTTTTTGAGATAAGCTTCTGCTAAGACTGCCATATGCTTCTCAAAATCCTATTATTTGACAGAAATTTTCTCCTTAGAGTTGTCTGAGGTTCTATAAAGGACTTTGCTGTTACATCCTCAACTTTATCTTTTGAACATGTTTTGTTTTGTTTTAAATATATTTTTATTGCTTTCAGAGAGGAAGAGAAATGGAGAGAGAGAGAAACATCAATGATGAGTCAGAATCATCGATTGGCTGCCTCCTGTATGCTCCCTACTGGGGATGAAGCTTGCAACCCAGGTATGTGCCCTGACTGGGAATCGAACCAGCGACCTTCTGGTTTGTAGGTTGACCCTCTACCACTGAGCACACCAGCTGGACTGAACATACTTTTCTGAGTGGTCAAATTTAATGTTACCTGGCAGCTATTTCTTAATTTTGACATCATTTATTTTTATCATGGTGTATCATTATACATCTACTAGAGGCTGGGTGCGTGAAAATTCATGCACTCGGGGGAGAGGAGGATCCCTCAGCTCAGCCTGTGCCCTCTCAGAATCCTCAATCCGGGAGCCTTCGGGGGATGTCCAACTGATGGCTGAGCCGCAGTCTGGCCTCCTTCTGTGGGAGGCAACTAGCAGAGCAATCAGGGAATGGCGCCAGCTGGAGAGTAGCCGTCCCCGTCCCACGATCGCCCTTCTGCCACCATTGATCACCACCACCTCCAGATCGCCATCCCCTTCCTCTGTGCACTGACACCCACCTTGGCTGGTCTGGTGCCACCCACTTGCCAGCTCTGCCCCCCACCAACTGGTCATTCTGCTGTTCAGTGGATTTGCATATTAGGCTTTTATTATGCAGGATAGGATTATCCTTACTTATTGATACTATAACATGTACATATTTTATATACATATATATGTAAAATAATTAATGCTACAGCATGTTCAATTTCCCATGTTATCAAATGTTAAAACAACATTTTGGGATGCCTGCTTTTATACTATATATTGTTAGTTGTTAAATCATTCCCCAGAGGTTAGGGAGGAGGGGGGGGAAGGGCAAGGGGAAAAAATGGAGATCTATCTATCATCTGTTGTAATACTTATCTATCACTTGTTGTAATACTTTAAGCAATGAAATAAAAAAAAAA
>PVJC01054362.1:0-10506 GCA_004026665.1 Murina feae | reverse complement strand
ATACACTGTTCCTTTAAGGCGGCCTTCTAACTAACGAAGCCTCCTCTGCTTCACCTCGCAGCGTCTATAATGAAACAATTGTTACTTTTACTGGTTAGGCCGGAGCTGCTCTTTCCTTCAGCTCCAGAGGATTCTATGATTGTTACATTGTTTCAAATGTTTCAAATCTGTGTTTTGCTAGAGGCAGTTTAATCGGAGCGGGTGCAGGTTCACTTTCGCTCCTGCCGCAATGGAAAGGGCTGTTTACTCAGGTCCGTGAGTGGCGGCCGCCATGTTGGCTGGGCTAATTTGCATACAGCCACTCTGATTGGCTGGTGGGCGTGGCTTACCCGTCTCGGAGAAACGGTTAATTTTAATATTTCGCTTTTATAGAGTAGACTAGAGGCCCGGTACACAAAAATTTGTGCACTCGGGAGGGTCCCTCAGCCTGGCCTGTGTCCTCTCACAGTCTGGGACCCCTCAGGGGATGTCCACCTGCTGGCATGCCTGGCCAGCCTGGGTGAAGGGCTGATGGGTGCTTGCAGGCTTGCCAAGCCCCCCAGTGGGGACCCTCACCCCATGGGGGTGTGGCCAGACTGGGTGAGGGGCTGAGGGCTGTTTTCAGGCTGGCCACAGCCCCTTCAGGGTTTGGGTCCCTCCTGGGGTGCCTGGCTGGAAGCAGGTATCTGGGATTTATTTAACTTCTATAATGGAAACTTTGTTGCCTTGGTCCCCTGTTTGAAGCCTGGGTTGCCCTTGGCAACCCAAGGTCCCAGCCAAGCCGGTATCTGGGGTTTGTTTATCTTCTATAATTGAAACTTTGTAGCCTTGAGTAGAGCTCAGGGCCCACAGGGCCCTGGCTTCCTCCATTGCCTGGGGCAACTCCAGCTCTGTGGCTGCCACCATCTTAGTTAATTTGCATATTTGCTCCTGATTGGTTGGTGGGCATGGCTTGTGGGTGTAATGGAGTGAGGGTTAATTTGCATATTACTCTTTTATTAGATTAGATTATTTACCAAGAAATTGTTGTCTTGGAATGTTATATCTTATAGAAAAATAAAGTTTTTAATTAATTGCATTATAATCAAATCTAGAACCATGCCACCTTTAAATTTTGTAATTCTTCGACAGCTGTTGCTTTACTCTGATGCATTTGCAGGTATATCTTTAGAAAAATCCATGTGAAGGACTCTGGCCTACTCTAAGTTCCAGGCTTCTAAGCAGGCCATTTCTTTGAACTGGATGAAAATTTATAGAACTTCCATGAATAGCCCTGACTAGTTTGGCTCAGTGGATAGAGCATCGGCCTGCGGACTGAAAGGTCCCAGGTTTGATTCCAGTCAAGGGCATGTACCTTGGTTGTGGGCGCATCCCCAGTAGGAGGTGTGCAAGAGGCAGCTGACGGATGTTTCTCTATCATCGATGTTTCTAACTCTCTATCCCTCTCCCTTCCTCTCTGTAAAAATCAATAAAAAATATTTAAAAAAAAAGAACTTCCAGGAATAACTGAATTCAAAAAACTACTGGCAAATAATCAGGATAAACAAAAATAACTATGGAACTAAATGAATTGAGAGTAATTATCTTAAAATATTGTTAATTTTTAAATATTTTGTTTCCCAAATATAAGGAAAACTAATAAAGCAGACATTCTGCATTATAGGAACTAATAAATTAGTAACATTCATTTCACAGTACTCCCAGGAAATAAAGATTCAAAGACCATGACAACCTGGAGATTTTTTTTGTCCATTGGGAAATACATTCATTAAAGACTCTCTACAACAGCGCTAAAATGACCTTATCTTATCAGGTGCCTAACTATGAAAGGAAATTTGCCTCTGTCTCTGACATTCACCTTCATCTGAGAAGCCACCGACTATGGAGGAGGTAGTCAGCCATCCCAAGACATCAACAAGGAAGGCCTGTATGCTCACAAATTGATGCTGCTCAAACCTTGTTCTTTTATCACCTAATTGTTATTGATTGAATGCATATAAAATGACTTTTTATATTGTTATTATCCTCCTTATGGTACCCTAATGGAAACAATATCTGTCTCCCCAGGCCTCTCTCCTTACTAGACATGAAAAATTTAACTTGGATACCTGCTAATCTTTCTCACCTACTAGACAATGATATTCTGATTATCAGCTTTGATAATGAAGTTTTTTTGGCCACACACTAGTATTCTACTATCAATATAAGCTTTGGTACATTTTTTCAGGCTTTATCTATTATAAAGGACCTCTCTTAGACAAACCTCTCCAAGAACACTCCCTAATAATTCCCCTGGTGGAATTATATATAGATTTAATCTAGATGAGTATTTTAGATGAATATTGTCTAATATAGGAATAGATGAAATTAACTGCCAGAAGAAAAATTAGAACGTCTGGCTAGTAGTAGATACTTGTTCCTCCTCAGATCCTTCCTTGTCTAATATTAGACATTTTCTGTTCTTAATCAGTGTTACTGGTTTAATACTGTTATTTTTGTTCCTAGTATGTAAGTGTTATATTAGATGTAAAAAAACAAAAAAACAAAAGTTAAGACAAAAAGACTCGGATTATCGTTGCTTGAACATTAGAAAAGATCCATAATACTTTTTAACAAGGACATATAGGAGCTGACTGCCTCCCATTTACCTGCCCTCTTTAAAAAAATTTTTTTTTATTGCTTTCAGAGAGGAAGGGAGGAGAGAGAGAGAAAAACATCAATGATGAGAGGATCATTGATCAACTGCCTCCTGCATGCCCCCTACTGGGGATTGAGCCCACAACCCAGTGGTTGAGCATCTACCTATGAACCAAGAGGTCATGATTCAATTCCAGATCAGGGTAGGGAGTATTAGTTTCCTGCTGATGCTATAACAAATTACCACAAACTTAGTGGCTTAACAAAATCCACACCAATTTATTATCTTGGAATTCTGAAGGTCAGAAGTCCAAAACAGATCTTAGGGGTCTAAAGTCAAAGGCTGAGTTTCTGCTGGAGGTTCCAGAGGAACATCCATTCCTTGTCTTTTTCAACTTCTAGAGGGTGTCCGCTTTCTTTGGCTCCTGGCCTTCACTCCAACCTCTGCTTGCATCATCACATCTCTTCCTCTGACTGTGAACTTCCTGCCTCCCTCTTATAAGGACCCTTGTGATTATATTGGACCCACTAGATTCCAGGATAACATCCCCACCTTAAAATCTTTAATCACATCTATAACATTTATTTTACCATGTAAAGTAACATAGTCACAGATTCTAGGAAGAGGACATTGGAGGGGAGTGTGTCTTATTCTGCCTTCCACAGGGAAGTCAAGGGAGAGGAGTTACAGTTGCAGACAGCTGTGTCTGAGAAAACGTCACTGAGACTGAAATCTGCCTCAAGATCTAAAGGAAGGGAGGGAAGGAACGTGTGGATATTAGGGAAAGGCATTCCAGGAAGCAGGAACAGCCAATGCAAAGGCCCCAAAGTAGGCTATTCCCTTTTCCTGGGACCTCCTCTTTCTTGCTCTAAACAACAGGTGCATCTGCATCTTGCTTGAAGAGCAGAAAGGTTTGAGATCCCTCATCATTGGTCTCTTGGCGCAGTCTGTATTTCCCAGGGTTCCTCAAAGGGCAGATCAGCCTGGGGGGACAGGCAGGAACCTGGATCAGAAAGGCAATTGGGCCAGTCCTCCCCTCTACCCACAGTTCAACCCAGCAGTCACCTGGGCTCTGGAGTGGCCCTGTCCTTGTAGCGTTCGTCTACGATGCCACTGGCACAGGGAGGCACTGGCCTCAGAACTGAGCCCCTGGGGCGCTCGTCCAGCTTCTGGCTGATAGTGGGCGATGTGGTGCAGGGCCCCAAACCACGTGGTCAGGTAGTAACCAACTAGGGGCAAGAAGAAGGGGTTGGTGCAGCTCTCCCGGCTTTCTGGGTGGCCCGAAGGCCCCTGCAGTTTGCCAGCCTTTCCTCCTGTTGCAGGGTGAGTCTGTTTGGGGTGCCCCTTGTTGGGTCCTGACGTCTGGGGATGGGGGCTCACCTTCTCCCAGTAGCTCTTCAGGATCCAGGAGCTCCATAAGAAACTCCACGTCCAGCTGTGTCTCCCCGATGTCCGGACTCCAGATAAGCTCCTCAGTCAGCGCCGGCAGGAAGGCGTCGGCGCCCAGGGGCTCTGGGGACGCCAAGGGCAGGCTCTGAGCTGGATGGGATGTGCAGGCACCTTCCATCCGATCCCCAGGACAGCGGCGCTGGCTGCCCCTCACTTTGCTTGGGGTGCAAATGCCTCTTACCTGACCTCCAGGCCGCATAGACACCTCACAATAGAGCATGCCACCCTCGCCCCTGGATGTGCACACAGGCACTTACTAAATGGCTCCTACAGCCCTCAAGGGCAGTCCACATCCAGGTAGACGCAGACTCCTCCTCCTTTACCTTGTTTCTTGCCCGAAGCCAGGCCCTTGTAGATGTCACTGCACATTGCCAGCAGCAACGCCACCTTGCGGCGTGGGGCACAGGCAGCATGGAGGTGCTGGAGGCGTGAGTGGATGAGGCTCCGCAGGGTAGGGGTGAGGCTCTGTCCCTCCGGCCCAGCTTCCGCCCGCAGGGCTATTTGTTGCCTCCGCAGTCGCCTCAGCTCTGGGGCCCTGAGCGTGCGGAGTCGTGTCCACAGGGCCGGCTTCAGCGGCGCCAGTACTGCCCGGCACAAGGCCGCCTCCACCGCGGGGCCTGCGAGGGACAGTGAGGGAAGAGTCGCTGGGCTGATCCACACCAACCCGCTTGCTTCACCCACTCACCCACCCTGGCCTACCGCCACCTCTCCCTAACTTCTGGCCACCCACAAGTGTAGACATGGGTATGAACACATGTGGAAGAGGAAGCCTGGGTGTGAATACCCATGTGGGAGAGGGAATCATGGCTGTCACACCTGTGTGAGATGGAGCGGTGGTGAATAGAATAGGTGGTACTACCTATAGGAAGGGGCGTGTGAGTGGAAAAGGAAGCAGGTTGCACAGGGATAGAGGAAGAACTTGGGTGTGAACACATATGTAAGGCCAAGGGATGGCACATTTATGAATGATGGGATTCAGGGAGTAGCTATAAATTCCCTCCCAGTCCTCCTATTACCAAGATCCTCGTTCTTCTGGAGGACCCCAGGCCCTCTGCTCCCAAAGATAGCCCTGACATTGGGGTCCTTCGCTAAGTGATCCTGGAGGTCAGTAAGGAAGTGCCGCACATCCTGGAGCAGCTCAGTGGCAGGGTCCCCAGGCCTGTGGGGGCCCTCAGCTTCTGATGTGAGGCGTGCCTGAAGGCCTCGGAACTGCCTGGCCACATAGCTGCTCCGGGCCCTCGCCAGAGCCTGGACATGACTAGTAAGCATATCCTCAGGTCCTTCTTCTTCTTGGTAGTCTTCCTCCTCCTCTTCCTCCTCCCCTAGGCTGGCCAGAGCTGGCCCAGGATTGTGTACTTCTGGGCTGAGGGGGCCTTCCAACCAAGAGACCCGATGAGGGGTGGTGTTCCTGGGGGCTGGATGTGAAAACAGGGTTGGTCCCATGGAACAGCAGCAACAGCAGCAACTTCCTCATTTCTAGGACACAGGGCCCTGCCCAGCTAACCTGGATTACTTATCTTGGTAGTCTCTGGAGCTGTCTCTGGGGGAGATATCATCCCTTGCTCTCTGTGTGTCTCCAGGTAGAGCTTGTTTACCACAGAGATCATCCTCTCTGAGGTGTTGAGTTGGACACTGCCATTCTGCAGAGTATCTGAGGGCCAGCAGAAGTGAGGTGTCCCTGATGTCCAAGGGGCCAACCCTGGACCCTTCAGTGCACCAGGAGACTTAGTTCCCAGCCTTATTGCTGAAAGAACTGTGGTTTGGGCCTTGGTTCATCCTTATTCAGGCCCAGGAGTCCCGCCTCCAGCTCTCTCAGACACCCTTCCTTACCCTCCCTCAAACCTAGTAGTTGGTCTGCTAAGTGCCATCCTCTGGGACAAAAGTAGGCAGAAAGTTGGTCTCTCACTCACTCCCTTAGAGAACCATGCCTCACCTGTGTGTTGTTCCCCAGACCCTAGAGTGGGAGGGGGCAAGAGCAGTGTTCTGGGCAAAACATCCCTGAGGAAAGAGAAGTAGGAGATACACAATGTGGGTGAGGTGTCTTAGGGAAGGATTCCCCTTAGCCCTTTTGATGGGTAACTTGTACCTGCTGGCTGACAGGAAGGCCAGGAGATGGGGCAGGTCTGGCATGCAGAGGTGAGAGGATTCCAGAGACACACCTAGGGGAGGAGGACAGGAGGGACAAATTAGAAAACATGAGGAGTGGCAGCCTCCTCTTCCCTGGGACGCTCTCTTCCCAAGTCCTAAACCTCCAAGAATCTTCAGAACAGGGGAATTTCTACTCCTTGGCCTCCCCGTATTTTCCTGTGTCTTTAGGCTAGCATCCCACTTATGTTACCAAATATTCATTCATTAGACATATAAGTGTTTATTGAACACCTTCTCATTCCCAGATACTGGGGATACAGTTGTCCAAAAGCAGGCATAATCACTGCCTTCCTATGGCTTACCTTTCAGTAGAGGGAGACCAAAAATAAATGAGTAGAAAAACAAAGATAAGTGAAATATATTGTATTGAGTGCTATAAACAAAATAGAGTAATTGAAAATGACTAGGGCTATCTTAACTGTGGTGGTCAAGGAAGGTTACATTTCCACAGAGGGCTGAAGGATAGAAACTAAATCAATCATTCAAGAAAGAACATTGATTTGGGGTAAATAAATGCAAAGGCCTGAGGCGATGACTCCTCTAGTGTGCTCAAGGAACAGAGAAGAGTACAGTGTGGCTGGAGCAGGTGAATAAAGGGCAGCAAATGGAGAGGTGGGCAGGTTGGCTACTGAAACACCTTATAACCCATGATGAGAAGTTTACATTTTTAACTAAGGATATTGCATATCCTTTAAGAATTTAAGGCAGGAATGTATAACATCTGATTGACTGAAATACTACTTTGGCTGCTATACCAAGAATGGATTGCAGGAAGGAAAGGTAGGCATGGGGATACCAGAGAGGAGGCTACTGAAATTGTCTAAGAAAAAGGTGATGATGGCTCAGACAAGGGTGATGAAGGCAGAGAGGATTGGGAAGATTTGGGAGATATTTTGGAAGTAAAGTTGACCATTGATGATAAATTTGCTATTGACTATAAACTCAGAGTAGGCCCTCACCTCCAGGAAGCTTCTGGATCTGGTAGGTGTTGACTTCCCCTGGTGAAGGTCCTGTCCTCAACACCAGGACCTGGCTGGGCTCATGTCCTGTGACCAGAAAACTCTGTGGGGTGGAGAAAAAGGTCAGCATGAAGAGGATTTGTGCAGCTATGTTACTTTTGCCTGCCTAGCATCTATTTCCCTTATTTAGGGCTCCACACTCCAAGTTTCCCCATTTCTTCTTAGTCATTGTGGGTGGGCTGACTCCCCACAAGTCCTCAGAATAGGTCCATGATCTGAGCTAGCCAATAGGATGACAGTGCTCTCAGACCACTGTGAGTAGTTCAGAGATGGGCATGTGACCCAAGCTCAGCCAATGGGAACCTTCCACAGGAATTTTGCTGAAGTTCTTTGGGAAGAGGCCTTTTTTTTAAAAAAAAATAGTTTATTGATTTTTACAGAAAGGAAGGGAGAGGGAGAGAGAGAGAGAAAATGATGTGGGAGTGTAACATTAACCCCCCTTCCCCGCTTGGGGATCAAGCCCTGATCTGGAATCAAACCAACAACACCCAACCAACTTAGTCACACTGGCCAGAGCAAGAAGCCTCTTTTTACAATGGAGTTGCTAATCTGTTGAGATGTGGTGTTGCGCTAGGAACAGCCATGTCAGACACCATAAGGAGAGAGCAACCTCAGCAGGGAGCTATGGTAGACCCGTTAATTGTCTTATCCAAATCTATCCCCTATTCCTTGCAGACCCCCAACTTTGTTCAGGGCATTAATATGCACAGCCATAGAAGGTGAAAAATAGTGGTTTCCCATCTTTAGCTGTATAATTCCTAGATGAGCTTTAAAAAATATTGCCCCATCCATATATTTTGAATCAAATGTAAAGGCTATTGCTTTTGCTGATAAAAGAAACAGATGCAAATCAATGGACACAAGAAACTGGGGGGTTAGGGAGAAGGGGGGGAAGGGCAAGGGGAAAAAAATGGAGACCTATCTATCAGTTGTTGTAATACTTTAAGCAATAAAAAAAAGAAAGAAAGAAAGAAAAAAAAGAAACAGATGCAACTGGTGCTTCCTTTCTTCCCTTCTGGCCTGGAACACACACATGTGCTTGGATCCAGAGCAGCCACTGAGCAACTATGGAAAAACTGCAGATGCTGCCCTTGATGCCACTTAAGCTGCTGAACTAGAGCCAGCCGTTGCCTTTCTGGTTATGTTAGAAAGATAAATGCTGTCTTAGCTGGCTAGAGCATCAGTGCACACACCAAAGTGTCATTGGTTCGATTCCAAGTCAAGGGCGCATACCTGGGTTGTGAGTTAGATCCCCGGTTGGGGCGTGTGCGGGAGGCAATCAATCAATGTGTCTGTCTCACATAGGTGTTTCTCTCTCCCCACCCCCCATCCCTCCCATTCACTCTCTCTAAAAATCAACGGAAAAATATCCTCAAGTGAAGATTAATAAAACAAAATAGCAACAACAACAAAAAGAAATAGCCCAGCCAGCATGGTTCAGTGGTTGAGCGTCAACCTATAATCAGGAGGTAAAGGCACATGTGGAGCGTCTAGGAGGCAGCCGATCAATGATTCTCTCTCATCATTGATGTTTCTAGCTCTCCTTCTTCCTTTCTCTCTAAAATCAATAAAAATATATTAAAAAATATATATATATGCCTATTTGTTTAAACTACTATAGAATGAGCATTTGTTACTTACAGCCCAAAACATTCAGAATTCCCCACGGTTTAAAGCAATGCCAAGAAATAGGATGAAGAGAACTGTACAAGTTGTCTGATACTCAGGATCCACACATTCCTGAAATTCTGGGTTTTTCAGTCATTTGAATCAATAAGTAGCCTTTTGGTTTGGCCTGTTTGTATATGCCACTAGCAAGCAGCAGAGTCCTAACTGATCCAGGCTGTCAAGAGAGGGTCAGAAAGGGTCTCCAGCTACTCACCCCGGGTGGCCACAACTCCAAAAGTGCTTCTGCAGCCTGGGCATTCAGCTCTGGGATCTGCCACACTCCCCAGGTCCTCTGCAGTCGAAGAACTGGCCCTGGGGCCCTGAGAACCCCTAAGCAGGTCTCACCTGCTCCATTCTCCTGTGATGGGACCAGTCTGGGAAGTGCAGGGTCCAGGAGACCAAGGGTCAGAGATGGGCAGTTGGACATTGAGGTGGGATCAAAGGTAGGAAACGAAAGCCTAGGGGTGAGGGGTCCTGTGGGGGGCACCAATTGTATTGAAGGGGTTTCTGAATCCAGGGGCAGGAGACAGCGACCCCAGCCCCAGCAGTGCTCACCTCTCCCCATTGGTGGGGCATGCCAAGGTTTGGTCCTCTGGCTGGGCCATCCTCAGGATATGGGAGGCCAGCAAGCCATGGCCTGGCCTCTGGCAGGGAGGAAGATAAGGCTCAAGGCTGCTCTAGTTCAGGGGTTATGTTCAAAATATTTACAACCAACATGGCAGAGACCCTGACCAATTGGAATGGACCTATGGCTCCTTGCTATGCCAGGTGTAAATTCTTTCACCACTAGATGATGGTGTGCTCTGGGCATGCCAGGAGGAAGGTCAGTGTGTCTTGGGGAGGGGGGAGAGAGAGAGGACTCAAAATAACAAGCATTTACCAAATGGTAAGGAAATTTTTCAGATTTTAATATCCAGTGCAGCCGTGTGAATGTGGACCAGTTGACTAACAAGCCTAGCCAAAATCCAGTGCCTAGTAGGCTCCATGAGACAGAAGTTATACAATTTCCCCTCCTCCACCCTTCCCAGACCACAGAGGGGCTCTCAAATATTGCCCCATTATTTTTTTAATGAAAAATTTCAAACATTAAAAAAGAACAAAACAGAAAGAATTTTTAGAGAACTCCCATATGTCTACTACCTAGATTCTACCATTATGTTAATCTTTGCTTTCTCACATTAGACATCCCTCTATCTGTCCATCGGATCCCAACTCTTAACCAGGTACAGATTCCTATAGTGGGTTACCAGTTGAGGTGGGCATTTTTGAACATTTCCCCTGTACCACTCCCAGGTGTAGGAAACCTGGGTCTATGCATCCAGGCATCCATACATTGCACAAATATTGAGTACAGGCCCAGAATTAGGTGCCTGTGGCCTGGGGATAGAAAAGGCCTGCTCTCAGGGGGCATCCATTTTCTTGGGGTAGGTAAAGAAGATGGATAATAAACAGCTTAACCAATCCACCAGCCTGCTGACCAGAAGCCCAGGGAGTTAGGAAGGGGGAACCAGAGCAGGTGCCCTGTCCAGGGAGGAGCAGGCAAGAGGGGTGGGGGAAGGAGGCAGATGCTCACCTGGGTCCCATGAGAGGGGGAGGAGGAGGTGG
>PVJC01054361.1:0-10525 GCA_004026665.1 Murina feae | reverse complement strand
CGTCCCAGCAAGGCTGGCTGGACGCAGGTTTCTGGAGTTTTTTCTCCTATAATTGATACTGTTCCTTGAAGGCCTGGGGTTATCTTCTATAATTGATACACTGTTCCTTTAAGGCGGCCTTCTAACTAACTGAAGCCTCCTCTTTGCTTCACCTCGCAGCGTCTATAATGAAACAATTGTTACTTTTACTGGTTAGGCCCGGGCTGCTCTTTCCTTCAGCTCCGGATGATTCTATGATTGTTGCATTGTTTCAAATGTTTCAAATCTGTGTTTTGCTAGAGGCAGTTTAATCGGAGCTGAGCTGAGTGGGCGCAGCTTCACTTTCGCTCCTGCCGCAATGGAAAGGGCTGTTTACTCAGGTCCGTGAGTGGCGGCCGCCATGTTGGCTGGGCTAATTTGCATACAGCCGCTCTGATTGGCTGGTGGGCGTGGCTTAACCGTCTCGGAGAAACGGTTAATTTTAATATTTTGCTTTTATAGAGTAGATGTTTTTAGAGAGGAAGGGAGAAGTATGGAGGTAGAAACATCAATGAGAGAAAAACATCACTGAATGGCTGCCTCCTGCATGCCCCCCACTGGAGATCAAGCCCAAAACTTGGGCATGTGCCCTGACCAAGAATAGAACTGGTAAATGCTTGGCTCATGGGTCGATGCTCAACGACTGAGCCACAACAGTCACACTAATAAGTAAATAAGCTTTTAAGAAGCATGTATGTGTTTATTAAAAATCCTAAAGTTGCCTGGCTGGTGTGGCTCAGAGGTTGAGCGTTGGCGTATAAACGAGGAGGTCACAATTCAATTCTTGGTCAGAGCACATGCCTCAGTTTCAGTTCAGTCCCTAGCAGGGGGCATGCAGGAGGCATCCAATCAATGATTCTCATCATTGATGTTTCTATCTCTCTCCCTCTCCCTTCCTCTCTGAAATCAATAAAAATATATTTTAATCAATAAATAAAAATAAGTAATAAAAAAAGAATCCTAACGTCAAATGGGCCTTAGTATTCAGGTTAAAAACCTTCCTCCAATGTCTGCATCTCGACAGATCTTTTTAAACAACAAACTAAACCAAAGAATCACTTGGCTCATGGCCCCAGCTGAGATGAAGCTTAACATATGGCTGAACTACATAGTCTGGGTCAGGAAGAAACAAGACAGAAGCACAATTTGTGCTCTAAAGCACATATGAAACACTATGTGGGGGTGTTGCTATATTACTCCACTCTACCACCAGATCTTCTTGGCAAAGAGTCGTATAATTTTGAACAATCTCAGTTTCATATTATCATGAATATATAAATTGAAGGAAAACATGCACAATATGCAGGATAGAGACCAAAGTAATCCTTTTAGAATTATATTGCATTAGAATCTTTCAGTATTTCTATTAGAATGTAATTCCATTATTAGTCAAAAGATAAAAATCAGGTGTTCCTGGTGAAGAGTCGGGACTGAGTTATAAGATGGGATACTTAAATTCAATTCTCAATATATATTTGGCTAGTTAAGGTTTTTTAGTTTTCTGCTCAAACTTGAAGTGTTCATTTTCATAACTGTTTGCCTCCAGTGTGAATTCCATCCTTTCAAGGTAAATTAAAATTTAAAGCGCATACAAGATGTCATGCAACTTTAATGACTTAAAGATAGCTGGCTTCAAACCATGAAGAACAAAACTATTACCCTAGCTGGTTTGGCTTAGTGGATAGAGTGTTGGCCTGCAAACTGAAGGGTCTCAGGTTCAATTCTGGTCAGAGGAAAGGAAGGAGAGAGACAGAGAGAGAAACATCGATGTGAGAGATATACCAATTGGTTGGTTGCCTCCTGCACGTGACCTGAGCATGGCTGAGGATCAAGCCTGCAACCTAGGTTCATGCCCTTGACTTGAATCAAACCCGGGACCCTACAGTCCATGGGCTGATGTTCTATCCACTTAGCCAAAATGGCTAGAGCAATTTTTCTCATTTTCTTTAGATATGTTCTACTAGTGAGTATTTAATATAACAAAAGTGGAAGACTATTATTGTATACTAGCTCAAGGGAAATTCCTAACAATATTAGTGGCTGCACTTTGCAAAACACACCAATCTGGGAAAGTATAAGCAGTATGTTCTAAAGACTCATCTGGAGAAATTGCCAAATCTTTACCATGGTGTTTATTACTGAGAAAAAAATTCTAGTTGTGAATTCAGTTGGAGGATGGGAGTCAATAGTACAGCACTTTTGGGGGGAGGAGAAGAGTCACCTGAGATCTGGAAGTGCATCTTTAAAAGAGATACAAACTGCATGAATTAGTTGTAAAAGATGTATGTAAGGGTGATTGGTTCTGCTATGAGCTCAGAGTCAGTAAAACCTAACTTGGTGAGGTAAGAACAAAGAAATGCAGCCCTGGCTGGTGTGGCTCAATTGGTTGGAGCATCATCCTGTGCACCAGTCAGGGTGAATACGGGAGACAACCAATCAATGTTCCTTTCTCACTTGGGCGTTTCTCTCTCTCTCCCTCCCTCCCTCATTCTTCTCTCTCTAAAATCAATAAAAACGCCCTAGCCGATTTGGCTCAGTGAATAGCGTGTCAGCCTATGGACTGAAGGGTCCTGAGTTTGATTCCAGTCAAGGGCACATGCCCAGGTTGCGGGCTCAAGCCCTAGAGAGGACATGCAGGAGGCAGCCAAACAATGATTCTCTCTCATCGTTGATGTTTCTATCTCTCTCTCCCTCTCCTTTCTTCTCTGAAACCAATAAAAATATATTTAAAAAAATAAAATCAATAAAAACATTTTTTCAAAAGAACAAAGAAATGCAGATAAAGAAATAAACAATACCACTGACCAGACCCAATATGTATTTAAGTAATCCTTTTTTCTATCTTTGCCCACAAGCTGTCTCAATTTTCCCCTTTCATTAAAGCATTTCAAAACCAAGTTCTCTAGGTTATAACAATTACTCTCAAAGCAAAGAGTCTAGCATAAATCTGAAATTTCTAGAAGTGCAGAATAAAAGATTCTGCAGCTTTCAATCGCCTATTTCAAAGAAAATAAAAGCTGGTTTGTTCACTTGCTCAGCAGCTTTAAAAACAGTAACAAAGGTTTCACGCTGTCATAGTTTTATTTTAAAGAACAATACCAGTGAAAGTCAGGTAAAAGTAAACAAAAGTAAACAGTTTTATACAAGAAATATATTAAGCAACAACTAAGAAAAGCCATCCTATTTCCTACATGAATTAGTCCTAAAACCTTTTGTCCCAATTTTATTCTTTCAATCCCTTCCATGAACACAGAGTACCCACCTCCTTCTGCATGGCTGATTGTACTTGATTTTTAAGAGCTTTAGAAGGTAGCATTCTTTGGCCCACTATTCATTTCAGATGCAGCCCATCATTAAAAACTCCAAAGCATTTCTTATGTAGCTAAATGTGCAGATAAAAACATGTTTCGGTTTGCTCTAGGTGATTAAGGACAAGGTAACAAAAGCTTTAGTGCATGGGGTACTGTAGATTTCGTCCACTGGACTAGCTCTAAGAAACTGGTGATTAGTATAGTTAACCCAATATTCAGAATAACTAACTTGTTTCTACACTGACCTTTGCTTTTGATCCCAATGAAAGATCAGCCGTATTGTAGCAGCATGTCCCCAACTTTCCCCTGAGGGAATAAGAACATACAAGGTTATAAGTCTCTCAGAATGCATTTGACTAAATACAGTTTTACTTTGCTTGATTTAACATAATGAGAGTATACTTGGTTTCAAATATACTTAGTATGTTGATAACATCCTGAGATTCATGGATTTTTACATATCTAATAAAATACTGCAGATCAGTATCTTCTATTTACTTTTAGAAAACTTTATAGTTTGAATTAACATACTTGTCAATCTTCCATATATTAAGACCAACATATTTGTAACCACCAGAAGAAAAGCAAAAACTCTGACAGACTATTCTTTTTTTATTTTTTCAAATATATTTTATTAATTTTTTACAGGGAGGAAGGGAGAAGGATAGAGAATTAGAAGAAGAAACATTGATCAGCTGCCTCCTGCACAACTCCCACTGGGAATGTGCCTGCAACCCAGGTACATGCCCTTGACCGGAATCAAACCTGGGACCTTTCAGTCTGCAGGCCGATGCTCTATCCGCTTAGGGCCTGACAGACTATTCTTAAAGATTTTAGGATAAATAAACTTGAAGCATTATATTCTAACAAGACCATGACTGAGGTTAAAAACAAAATAAATCTATTAACTGCAGTGTAATTTGTATTTGAATGGATTCACCCTTACTCCTGCCTAAGACTGTTAGCTTTCTGAAGGCAAGAATCATCATACGAATATTATATGTTCAGTACCTGACACAACAGTTTCTATACAGATGCTAAATTAATGTTTGCTGACTGAAAGGATGAGTCAATATCAAAGGGCACAGTGCTCTGTGCTAAGATTTTTCAGTGAATAAGACACATACAGTCCCACCTTTCATGAAGTTTATAGTACTCAATAAGCATCAAATTAAAGAAGTAGAGAAAATGTGTTTTACTGAAAATGTTTATTGGATTATTACCCACCCAACGCAGGTATCAGCATGGCCTGATTTTTATCAATCTTTGTTGTCATCTGATTAGTTAAAATTACCTACAAAAACAAAATGTGAGAAAATTAGATGAGTCTCCCCTAAAACTTATCCAGTAAATAGTATTGTGATTTTATTATTCTGATTATAATCTAATTTAAAGAAATACTATTTAGGTAATGAAAACCTTTCTGATAATATTTTTAAAACTTACCCATATAAACAGTTATCTGAAAACATGTCTACTGAACATAAAACTTTTTTTAAACATACAAGAATAAAGTTCTTTGTTGTGAAAATGGAAGAATCTATATATCTACATCTATTAAAGAGTAATATGCAAATTGGTGTCACTCCATTACACCCACTAGCCAATCAGTGGTATGCAAATTAACCCAATAAAGATGGCGGTTAATTTGCATACACAGACTAAAGACAATGTAGAAGGAAGCCAAGTGCTACAGAAGGGAGCCAAGTGGCAGAGAAGGGAATGGAGCTGAGGCAGTGGAGACGGTGAAGAAGGGAGGAAGACGGGAGGGAGCCGAGGCGGCGGAGAAGGGAGCCGAGGCAGAAGAGATGGAAGGGAGGGAGCCGAGGCAGGCTTCACTCCCTTCTCTGCTTCGCTCTGGCTCAGGAAGCCCTATTCTTGCAGGAATCTTCCTGCAATGGGCCTCTAGTATACATATATATATGTAAAAGCATAATATGCAAATCAACCTGAAGGCAGAACAACTGGTCGTTATGATGCACACTGACCACCAGGGGGAAGATGCTCAACGAAGGAGCTGCCCCTGGTGGTCAGTGCATTCCCACAGCAGAAGCACTGCTCAGCCAGAAGTGGGGCTCACGGCTGTCAAGTGCGGTGGCAGTGGTAGGAGCCTGTCCTGCCTCCGTGGCAGCACTAAGGAGCGGCAAATCATGCGGTTAAGGAGCAAGCAGGGGGGTGGTTAGAAGTGAGAGGTCCTGAATTGTGAGAGGGCGCAGGTCGGGCTGAGAGACCTCCTCCCCTCAACTCCCACACAAATTTCATGCATCAAGCCTCTAGTAAAAATATAATAGATAATACATAAAGGCCTAAAGAGAGCACAAACAAAATCTTCATAAATGCGAGAATCAGGAAAATCCAAGTTTTTAAATTTAAGTTTTGAATAAGCCAATATTAACAACCAGTTCAATAGCAAAAATAAACATTTTTTAGTACCTAATACATGCCAGAAATCACGCTAAGTGCTTTACCTTCATTATTGTATCTAATCTCCACAACTACTCTATGAATGAGGTATTATTATTGTTATTATTCTAGTTTAACACATAATAAATCAAAAGCTCAGAAAGATTGAGTCTGTGCTCTTTATTACTGTGGCCTCTCTGGAATATATTTATTCAAAAGAATATAAAGTTCTTAATAACTCAATGCTTACATTTTTAGGGAAGAAACAAATACAGAATTATGATTTATGATTTTACAGAAATAAAAAAGAAACCAAGACAAAGAATTATGAGAAGAGACCTAAAGTCAAAGAATGTACAGTAAAAGTAGAACTGCAGGAAAATAAAATACAGTAATCAGATCAAATGACCGCAAATTGTGATACTAGTCTACTAATAATAGATACAGATGTACTTTAGTCACAGATGGCAAAAAAGACTAAAAATATTGCTAATTCTTTTGGATTAAATAGTGGCCTATTGAAAAAAATCCCATGTTATGAAAGTAGTAGCTTTAAAGTAGGAAAAATGAACGTGTTTAAGGCTAATTTAGTACAATAAAAATCAGATTATCTGGCACATTTTTATCCAAAATTCTCCAGAAATGGTTATTTTAAATATTGTCCCTATAGAGTTCTTCCCTCTAGATATAAGATTGATACTACTGAAGCTGAAACTGATACAGAACTTCCAAAAGGACTCTCTTGCCTGGCCAGCATGGTTCAGTGGTTGAGCACTGACCAATGAACAGTTCGATTCCTGGTCAGGGCACATGCCAGTGTGGGGCATGTAAGAGTAGCTTATCAATGATTCTTTCTCATCATTGATGTTTCTATTTTCTATCTCTTAGCATATCATTAGCATGTTAAACTTTGATTGGTTGAATGGACAACTGGATACTTAACATATTAGGCTTTTATTATATAGGATATATATAGGATATATATATGGAAAGATGTTTGCAATATATTAAGTGAACAAAATATTGCTTTGCATAATAGCATGCATAATATGATCTTACTTTAAAACATGTTTACGTATGCACAGAATAAGTATGGAAAAATATGTACAGCAAACTCAACAACAATCATTTCCAAGTAATAGATAATATAATTGTTTACATTTTGATGAGTTATAATTTTTTTATAGTAAGCATATAATTTAAAATTGTTAAAATATATTTATTATCAAAGGTCAAACATGCCTTTATACCTACTAACCAGAAAATTAAAAATCAAGCAAAAAAGAATTTATAAAGTAAAAGAGTAAAGTATATCCTTAACCCCCAAAAAAATCTTAGCTCTAGAAATAACCACTGTTAATGTTTTGGTCCTTTCAGTATTTTTCTTCATAGATATAAATGCTCACATATAATTTTTATTTTTCTCAAAAGTGGGATCCATTAAATATATTATTATACAACTTGAATTTTTTTCACTTAATCACATATATGGATATCTTGTTTCATGTGAGTTTGCAAATGTTTATATTACTTAAATACTACATAGTTTTTTGTGTTATTTGCATTACTTTTTAAATATTTTTTATAATTTTTTTAACATGTCCTTTTTTATTGACCTGAGAGAGAAAGGCAGGGAGAGGGAGAGAAACAGAACCATCAATGTTAGAGGGTCACTTTGATTGGCCACCTCCTGCATGATCAAGCCCAAAACCCACAGATGTGCCCTGACCGGGAGTTGAACCAGCTGTGACCACTTGGTGTATGGGACAACACTCAACCAACTGAGCCACATCAGCCAGGGCTGCATTTTTTTTTTTTAATCAGAAAAGATAGGATATTTTTGTTAAAAACAACAAAAACCTAAGAAACTATGGCAACTCATTAGTCTCGAGTGCCCCCTAGTGGGGGCTCTTCATGGATATTAACAGAATGCATAAAATTATGTACAAATTAATGGGGAAAAATAATTCAAAGATGGGATACTATGCTTTTCAGTATACCGCAAAAAAAAATCTAATAGCTCCAAAGAGAAGATTTAAGTTTTGAAATTATTTTATCAAGGAATTCTTTATTTACTTATAATGTATTATAGGCATGTGCTAAGGACACAGGGTAAAGATAAGAAAATCAAGTTAAGCAGTTTGACCTCCCATCTCTCTCACATATAAGGGTGTATATTTGTGTCAATGGTGGAACAGGGTTGCAGAATGGGAAGTGCTGGGAAACGCAATAAAAACAAGTTTTTAATTCACTCCTTTTTATCTCTTTACTTTTGAACTTATCTTTACCTTTCTCCTCACATTTCAAATCTAAGAGTTACCTCCACCTCCAACATCGTGGCTCTTTACAATATGTCATTTTCCTATCCATCTGAGTCTGTGATTATACATTATGTAATAATCAGACTCAAATTAAAAGAAAAATGGAAATGTTGGAAGAGCTTACCTAAAACACATCAAGGATATTTAGACAAAGAAAACACTGCAATTACCAAAGTCGGTTTTTAAAATATGGCATCTTAATTATGCTTATTCTTTTCCAGGAAAACCGATAAACAACACTTACGACTGGAATTAATTTTTTATAATAATCAAGCCAAAACAAAACTACATTTAGAACTACGTGTACATTAATATGTCCTTTTATTGACTTGAGAAATTCTATTCTGCTACTTGTAGGCATTATTTTTTTTTTGTGATAGAATCTTCTTAACTATTATAGAATTTTCTTAACTAATTATACTTACAGCTAATCTGTGATTATTTGCAAGGCTGATCATTTGCTGGGCTAGGCCATTTAGTAATCGAGTTCGAAGGGATAAGTCATCAAAGTCATGACGAAAAGGAAAAGCAATACCATCCACTATCACTAATCGAACCTAAATACAGAAGAAAGCGTATTAGGTTTGGTGTTAAAAATAAAATTGATATTAAAAAAATCACAGCCCACTGCATAAAAAAACCTTAAAATTCAGTTTTTTATTCTCAAATTTATAAAGGCTTTATTTTGGATATATCTATTCATCCAATGCTTTTTTAAAAATTAATTTATTTAATCCTCACCTGAGGATATTTTTCCATTGATTTTAGAGAGAGTGGAAGAGAGAGGGGAATATTGATGTGAGAGAAACACATTGATTGGCTGCCCCCTGCACATGCCCTGACTAGGGCCAGGGCCAGAGAGGAGCCTGCAACAGAGGTACATGCCTTTGACCAAAATCAAATCCAGGACCCTTCAATCCACAGGCTGACCAAACCAACTAGGGCATTCAATGTTTTTTAAAAAAATGTTTGTAATGATTTCAGAAGGAAGGGAGAGAGATAGAAACATCAATGATGAGAAAGAATCATCAATCAGCCACTTACTGCATGCCCCCTACTGAGGATCAAGCCCTAAACCCAACCATGTGCCCTGACTGGGAATCAAACTGTGACCTTCTGGTTTAGGTTGATGTTCAACAAGAGACACACCAGCCAGGCCAATTCCTTTTTTTTTTTTAATCCTCACCCAAGGATATGTTTATTGATTTTAGAGAAAGGGGGAGGAGAGAGATAGATAGAAAGAGAGAGAGAGAGAGAGAGAGAGAGAAAGAGAGAGAGAGAAAAGAAACAAAGATCGGTAGCCTCCTGCAGGCGCCCTGACCAGGACTCAACCCAAAACATACATATGTGCCCTGACTGGGAATTGAGCCAGCAACCTCTTTTGTGTATAGGATGCCATTCCAACCAACTGGGCCACTTGGCTAGGGTAATTCATCCAATGCTTTTGTATTAGTTACCAGAAGTTAAAATGTACTCTGGTTTGTAAATTATCCACTTAAAAAAGTAATTCAGCAAAAAGGAGCACTTAGAATTTTCTTATCAGTTGCCACTACACATTGTCTTTTACAGGGGTATTTTATTGACAAAAAGCACTTTTGAAGTCTTAGTTAAACAAATTTCTCAGTTAAATACATTAGTTTTTACCTTCAGGATCCCTTCTATGTTAAATCTCTTCAAATATTCAATTATCACACCTTCTTCAAAAACTTAATGGTATACTTTCCCCCCTTATTTTTAAACATACTATAGGGCAACTAACCACTACAGAACCTGTTATAATACAGAATTCAGCATGAAGCAATTCTGTCTTAAATTATAATCAGGAAGGTTTACTTACAGGTGATAAACATTTTCATGACAGTTTCAGTTCTAATATAATCCAAATAATGGCACCTACAGTGAAGCTAGAGTAAACAAATGAAAAAAACTATACGATATTTTTTCTATCTAATAAGATTAGGCTAAAGAAGAGGCTTTTGTGAAGTAATGTACAAGCCATTTTCATATCTTTTATTTAGAGTATTCACTTATTCATCCAGCAAATATTTATTGACACCTACTATATGCTAGTCACTACTACAGGCACTGCAGAACAAGTTCTCCTGCAACTTATGTACTAGTGGAGTAAGAGACAATTAACATACAAACACATACTGAACAAACAATTTCTGATGATAGGAGTTATGAAGACACTAAAACTGGATAAAATAACAAAGAACAAGTACCTGTTGGGTAGAGGAAGGCTAACTTAAATTAAATGTGAAGGAAAACATCAATGAGAAGTCAGGCAACAGAACTGAGTCCTGGATAAGAACTTCTTGAAGGGAAAGACAATCTAAACTAATAAAAGCGAAATAGTAAAATTAACCGTTTCTCCGAGACAGGGTAAGCCACGCCCACCAGCCAATCAGAGTGGCTGTATGCAAATTAGCCCAGGCAAGATGGCGGCCGGGAGCCTCGGAGAGAGCAGCG
>PVJC01054360.1:0-10523 GCA_004026665.1 Murina feae | reverse complement strand
TTTTTTTTTGAGAAAATGCAGAATATAAAACCTTTATTGCTTAACTGAAATGTTAATTCTTGGTTACAAGTATTCATATAACTGCTCCAGGTAGGAATCACAGTAGTCAACATTAAGTACAACTTTATTACCATATATTTTTTAAGCTCATTCAGGGCACATTGCCCCTTAGTCCCTAAAGATGCAGTTAAAAGTGTTTTCAGAAAGGACTATGAAACTGGTAAGAGAGAAGTCAAATAGATATGAATCTGGGCCAGAAAGCTCCTTAATTTCTCATCTATAAACAGTTTCACAAATCATTTGGAAAATCAGCCTACATGTAAACTTAATAAACCGCATTTCCTGTCCATTCTTGAAGTTGATCTTTCTCAAGAAATGATCAGCAGCACATGTCTTTGAAGATGGCAGTAGGGTCTGACCCTGATACTAAAGCTCTGATTGTAGATCGGTTTTCTGCGTTGGACTGGTCAGGAGTCACTTCCTTCAGCATCTTCTTTAGTGAACTTACGTGATTCTGCGCTAATATTATCTTCTCTTTTAGCTCTGCAATCTTTTCTGGTAGAGGCATGTTCTGAATATCCATCTCAGATGCATTTACTACGGCTTTTGTTTTTAAGAGCCAGCATTCCATTTTGTCACTGGAAAGGCAGAAGTGACCTTTCAATGCAGCCAGGGCAGCATGGATAGAATAGAGCTGGAAACCAATGGAATCCCACAGGAACTACAGAATAAAAGGTTGTAAGTGCTGCCTTGGAGTAAACCTTCAATGCCAACAAGGAAGGGAGCTCCCAAAACAAAGTTATTTGTAACCCCTGTGTGTCCCACTCCATGGAGGTCCTAAAAGAGGATCCGTCATCACAAAAGTCAGCCTCCCACAGCTTTGCATACCAAGAGCAATGCCGCCGCTGGGATTTCAAATGAGAATTTTTTTTTTCTTATAAAGAGAACTTTTAAGGTTTACTCTTAGCAACTTTCAAATATGAAATGTAGTATTACTAACTGCAGTCACCTTGCTGTAACTTGCATTTCCATGCCTTATTTTATAACTGGAAGTTTGTACCTTTGACACCGTTCATCCATTTGACCCCCACCGCACCCCGTACACCACTCCTGCGACCTCTTGTGCCAGTGCCAGGCTGTTTTCATTTTGGTGGCTTTGTAGCATAACTTGAAATCTGGTGTTGTGATTCCTCTGACTTTGTTTTTCTTTCTCAAAATTGCTGCAGCTATTTGGTGTCTTTTTTGATTCCATATACATTTCTGGAGTATTTGCGCTAGCTCTGTGAAATATGCCGTTGGGCCCTAGCCAGTTTGGCTCGGTAGATAGAGAGTCTGCCTGCAGACTGAAAGGTCCCGGGTTCGATTCTGGTCAAGGGCATGTACCATGGTTGCGGGCACATCCCCAGTGGGGGGTGTGCAGGAGGCAGCTGATCGATGTTTCTCGCTCATGGATGTTTCTAACTCTCTATACCTCTCCCTTCCTCTCTGTAAAAAAACTCAATAAAATTTTAAAAAAAGAAAGAAATATGCCATTGGTATTTTAATAGGGATTGCATTGAATTTGTTGATTGCCTTGAATAGTATGAAAATTTTAGTGATGTTGATTCTACCAGTCCATGAATATAGTATATTTATTCTTCCACTTGTTTATATCTTCTTCTAGCTCTGTTTTCGATATCCTGTAGTTTTCCAAGTACAGGTCTTTTGCCACCTTGTTTAAGTTTATTCCTAAGTATCTTACTTTTTTTTTGTTGCCAAAGTAAATGGGATTGCTTGTTTAGTTTCTCTGAGAATTCATTATTGGTGTATAAACAAGCCATCGATTTTTGGGTGTTGATTTTGTATCCCGCTACAATGCCAAATTCACTCCCTCCTCCCCAAGATCAATACAAGGCTTTTATTGTACATCTTTATAGTTTCACAAATAAGTGTGACAATCATTCAACATCTCAGTGTTTCTATAGCTGGACAACTTAGATCTTATTCATCTGCCTGCTGAACTGTTCCTTTTTTCAGAAACATAGGTATCATCCAAACATTTTCTGACATCCTTGTTTTTAACTGTTGTGGCTTTCTGAATCAAAGCAGCTGAATTTGGTACAAGTTCCATGTCATTTCCTTCAAGAATCAACTCATCTTTCTGGGCTTGAGATCCTGAACAAGCAACGCCTGACCTCATCTGAACTCCACAAATGTATTTTTCGCCCAAGAAATTTCTAGTTTCAACAAGAGAACCATTCTCCTGAATAATGACATTGAAGGGGAAGGGAGCGTACACAGACCTCATCTTGTAACGGAAGCCCAGTGTAACACCCTTGATCCTGTTCTGTGCATGACTGCGGATAGTGCGAACTGTGGCCAGTTCCTTTCTATTTCCCCACCATTTGTTAACCCGGAACCTCTTCTTTTTCTTTCCAAGGAGACTGAGCTCTACATTGATGTGGTTGAAGTCCCTCTGCAGGGTGCCTCTGGGACCCTTCACAATAACTGCATCCTTTCAGAGTGATGTCCACATTTTCTGGGATGTCTACAGTCTGATTGCAGAGAACGGTGTCATCCTCCCAGTAAATGTGGCAAAAAAAAGTGCCAAATTGACTATTAAATCTAGTAGTTTTTTGGTGGAGTTTTTAGGTTTTACTGTGTATAATATCATGTCATCTGTGAATAATGCGAGTTTTACTTCCTCCTTTGGATGCCTTTTATTTCTTCTTCTCTGTATGCTGTGACTAGGACTTCCAGTACTATCCTGTATAATACTGTGTTCCCCCCAAAGTAAGACATCTCCCGAAAATAAGACCTACTTACAGTTTTGCCTCTCGCTGAAATATAAGGCATCCCCCTGAAAATAAGACCTCCCCACACATAAGGCCTCCCCGATAATAAGGCCCCCGAAGCTACCGTAACTCTGGACTCTGGGCCATAGTGGTGGGCGCTGCCATGCAGGCCACAGCATAGCGGGAGCAGACAGGAAGTAGGAGGTCTCTTTTAATCAGAGAGCGTGCGCCGCCACCAGGACAAGCTGCCTGCTGTCTGCTGCTCGCTCTGCCCTGATGAAGTCTGGCTGACTCACAATTAGACAGTGAGTCAGGTGGGGCAGGAGTCGGGCACATTGTGTGGACACACAGGTAATAAATTTCTTTTGTTTTTGTTCAACAATAAATGTGTACCGCATGAAAATAAGACCTAGTGCATCTTTGGGAGCAAAAATTAATATAAGACACTGTCCTATTTTCGGAGAAACAGGATGGAGGAATGAACGGTTGCTATAATGTGCACTGACCACCAGGGGGCAGATGCTCCATGCAGGAGCTGGCCCCCAGTGGTCAGTATGCTCTCACATGAGAAGCACTGCTCAGGCAGAAGCCTGGCTTACGGCTCACACTGCCAGTGGCAGGAGGCTCTCCTGCCTCTGGGGCAGTGCTGAGGACCCCTTGGGGGATGTTGGCTTGCTGACTTAGGCAGGGATTGGTCCTAAGCCATCAGTTGAATATCCCCTGAGGGATCCCAGACTGCAAGAGGGCGCAGGCTAGCCTGAGGGACCCTCTTCTCCACCCGCCCCCTGCAACCCCCAAGTGCCAGAATGTCTTGCACTAGGCTCTAGTGTTGAATAAGAGTGGTGAAAGCAGACATACCTGTCTTGTTCCAGTTCTTAGGGGAAATGCTTTTAGTTTATTCCCATTGAGTATGATGTTGGCTATAGGTTAGTTATATATGGCCTTTGTCATGTTGAGATATGCTCTCTCTATTCCAACTTTGCTGAGAGTTTTTATCAAAAATGGGTGTTGACTGTTGTCAAATGCTTTTACTCTCTCTATTGATATGATCATGTGATTTTCATCTTTCACTTTTTTTATGTGATGTATCACGTTTATTGACTTACGAATATTGTACCAGCCTGGAATAAATCCCACTTAGTATGGTGTGTGATCATTTTAAGATATTGCTGGATGCGATTTGCTAATATTTTGTGGAGGATGTTAGCATCTATGTTCATGAGGGATATTGTCCCGTAATTCTCTTTCCTGTAGTGTCTTTATCTGGTTTTGTAATTAGGAGAATGCTGGTACCATAAAAAGAGTTTGGAAGTGTTAAGTGTTGCTTCCTCTTGGATTTTCTGAAATAGTTTGAGGAGTAAAGGTGTTGTTAGTTCTTTGAATGTTTGGTGAAACTCCTCTGTGAGGACATCCAGACCTGGGCTTTTGTTTGCTGGGAGTTTTTTGATTACTGCTTCTATTTCATCAGTTGTTATTGGCCTATTTAAGGTTTTCTGATTCCTTCTGATTCCGTTTTAGGAGATTGTATTTTTCTAGGAATTTGTCCATTTCATCAACATTGTCTGGCTTGTTGGCATATAGTTGTTCACAGAATTATCTTATAATCCCTTTGTATTTCTGTGGTGTCATTGGTTACTTCTCCACTTCTGATTCTGGTTTTATTTGGGTCCTTACAAGTCAGGCTAGTAGCTTATCAATTTTGTTTATTGTGTCAAAGAACCAGCTCTTGGTTTCATTCAATTATTATTGTTTTTACTCTCTATATTATCTGTTTATGCTCTAATCTTTATTATTTCCTTCCTTTCTTCTACTTGGGCTTTTTTTTAATCGTTCTTTTCCTAATTCTTTAAGCGGTAAGGTTCAATAGTTTATTGTTGATTTTCCTTGTTTCTTGAGGTATCCCTGTAGTGTTACGAACTTCCTTCTCAGGACTGCTTTTGCTGTGTCTCAGAGATTTTGATTCATTGTGTGTTCATTTTTATTTGTTTCCGTGAAGTTTTTGATTTCTTTTTTGATCTCGTTAGTAACGCATTCATTGTTTAAGTAATATGCTATTTAGCCTTCCTGTGTTTGAGTGTTTTTGTGTGTTTTTACTGTAGCTGATTTCTAATTTCATTCCACTGTGATCTGAGAAGATGCTTGATATGATTTCAATCTTTTTGGCCTTGTAGAGACTTGTTTTGTGTCAGAATGTGGTCTATCTTTGTGTATATTCCATGTGCATTTGGGAAGATTGTCGATTCTGCTGCTTTGGTGTGAAATATTCTATAAATGCCGATTAAATCCACCTGATCCAGTGTGTCATTTAGAGTCACTGTCTCCTTGTTAAGTTTTTGCCTGGAGATCTAGCCAGTGAAATGAGCAGGGTGTTGAATTCCCTTACAACAACCGTATTGTTGTTGATCTCCCTGTTAAAGTCCTCTAGAAGTTTTTTATGTATTTAGGTGCTCCTATATTGAGTGCATATATGTTTGGCAGGGTTCTATCCCCTTGTTGGAGCAATCCTTTTAGTATTATGTAGTGACCTTTGTTGTCTCTTGTGATGGCTTTCATTATGAAGTCTATTTTGTTGGATATGAGTGTTGCAACTCCAGCATTTTTTGTTTTCCATTTGCATGGAATAATGGATTCCATCCCTTCACTCTGATGCTGTGTGTGTGTCATTTGTTCTGAGGTGGGTCTCTTGTAGACAGCATATAGTTGGGTCATGTTTTTTGTATCCATTCAGCTACCTTATGCCTTTTGATTTGAGCCTTTAATCCATTTCCATTTAGGATTATTATTGGTAGGTAGTTATTTATTGCCATTTTAATTATGTATGCATAAGCTTCTCTCTCTGTTTCTTGTTCTCATTTACAGCAGTCCCTTTAGCAATTTTTAAAAATTTAAATTCTTTATGATTTAAAGTATTACATATACCTTCGTTTCCCCTCTTTGTAAGTAACAGTTTGCTTTTCTTTTGCTGCCTTTAAGATTCTCTCTTTGTCTTTAGTTTTGGCATTTTAATTATGTGTCTGGGCCTGGGCCTGTTGGGTTCTTCTTGCTTTGGTTCTCTGTGCCTCCTGAACTTGTGTGATTTTTTTCCTTTACCAGGTTGGGAACTTTTCTGCCATTATTTCTTCAATCACATTCTCTATCCAATTCTTCCATTCTGCCACTTCTTGCACACCTGCTATTCTAACATGGTCACATTTCACTTTGTCCTACAGCTCGCTTAAGCTATCCTCCTGTTTTGTTTTGTTTTTTAATTTGGTTTATTTTTATTGATTTCATAGAGGGAGGAAGAGGGAGAGATAGAAACATCAATGATGAGAGAGTATCATGGATTGGCTAACTCTTGCAAGTCTACCACTGTGGATCGAGCCAACAACGGGTATGTGCCCTTGACTAGAATAGAACCTGGAACTTTTCATTTCACAGGCTGACGCTCTATCCACTGAGCCAAACCAGCTAGGGCAATCCTGTTTTTTAATCTTCCTTTTTTTTTTTTTTGATCTCTGATTGAGTGATATATTGAATTCTGTCTTCTAATAGACTGATTCAGCCCTGTTTTCCTTAATCTGCCGTCTGTTCCTTCCAATGTTCTTTATTTATGTTATGCCATTCTTTATTTCCAATTGTTCTTTTTTCAGTTAATATATCTTTTTTATGTTATTGAGCATCTTTATCATCATACTCTGAACTCTGTTACAGATAAATTTCCTATTTCTACTTCATTTATCTCTTCTTCTGGAGAATTCTCTTATTCTTTCATTTAGGGGTTTCTTTGTCTCCTCATTTTAGCTATTTGTTTTGGTTTGTGACTGTGTACTAGGTAGATCCGCTACACCTCTTATTTTGTAGTGCAGGACAGTGTCAAATGCTGTTTCTGACTAATTAGATCAGGGAAAGACTCAGTCTCAAATCCTACAGACTGATAGGATTTGGACTGGAATTGTCCCCTAAGGCAGTGGTCCTGAGGTATAGTGAGAGTGTTTTGTTTTTTTTCCCCAGCAGGGTGGGGAAGTTGCTTCTGCCTGGATGCTAATTGGTTTTATTTGTTGTTGTTGTTTGTGTGTTTTTGTCTCTTAAGTGGCCTCAGGGCAAGGTGTTTTTCAATAGCAGGTGTCCACTGTCTTCCCCCAAGCAAGGCAAATGTCTATGTAGGAAAGATGTCCTCTGCTGTGTGAGAGAATGACCCAGCCCAGGAAACTGGGGATGTCTGCCTTCTGAGCTCTACTCTCTGAGTCCCTAATCCTGGCTTCTGCTCACACAGCTCCAATCCGCTCCACCCTCCCTCTACCAGAACACAAGGTGGGTGACTGCAAAGGGAATTTTTTGGGCGGATGGCTTAATTTTCAGGGGGTGGCTTAATTATCAGCTGTCACTCTCTGACAGGCACCAACTCCATTGCTTTTCAAAGCCAGGTATAATGTGGCTCCCCACCTCAGTTGTGCTCTCTGCTGGGGAGCCCAGTTTAGGGATTAGATCCCAGAGTTCTCTGTGGCAACCCTCCACAGCTGAGCTATCTCTCCAGAACCTCAGTTGCTGTCTTTGTGCACCTGGCCAATGCTTTCATGCCTCTGCCTTTCCACCCATTCTCTATGGAGTCTCCACTTTCAGTCCTCAGATATCAGGGTTCTTTCCAGCAAATCTCCCATTGATTATTTAGTTTTTCTGTGTATTCGTTGTACTTCCAGTTTGTTTCTGAGAGCATGTTCGTGTGACATCAACTTACCCTGCCCTCATTTTTAATCTCCCCAATTTGTACTTCTTAAACCCTTCACCATTTCTCCCATTCCCCAAACCTCCTCCCTCTGGCAACCATCTGTCTGATCTCTATGATTCTTTCTATTTTGTTGGGTTTTTTATTTTTATTTATTTTACATTTGCATATAAGTAGAATCATGATATTTTACTTTCTGTCTAACTTATTTCACTGAGTTTGACCTCTATGTTCATCCATGCTGTTGTAAAAGGTTAGGCATCCTTATTTATTATGGCCAAGTAATATTCTATTGTATCTATGTACCACTTTTTCGTTATTCACTTGTCTGTTGATAGGCACTTGGGTTGCTTCCATATATTGACTACTCTAATAAAACAGTAATATGGAAATTAACCATCACTCTGAGACACCTAAGCCACGCCCACCAGCCAATCAGAGCATCTGTATGCAAATGAACCCAGCCAAGATGGAGGCCGACAGCCACGGAGCTAGATCAAACAGGAAGCTTCCATTGCACCAGGAGTAAACTGTCTGCCTAGGCTGGTTGGGCCTCTCTCTGCTCAAGGCAACATAGTTTCAATTATAGAAGCCACGGAGCTGAAGCAAACAGGAGGCTTCATTCCCTGCCTAGGCCTCTGCTTGAAGTAACAAAATTTCAATTACAGAAGATAAATAACCCCCAGAAACCTGATTCCAGCCAGCCTCGCTGGGATGTTGGGTCAATGGGAGCTGTGGCCAGCCTGCAAACGACCCTCAGCCCCTCACCCAAGCTGGCCAGGCACCCCAGTAGGGACCCAAACCTTGAATGGGCTGTGGGCAGCCTGAAAACGGACCTTAGCCCCTCACCCAGGCTGGCCAGGCATGCCAGCAGGTGGACATCCCCCGAGGGGTCCCAGACTGCGAGAGGGCACAGGACGGGCTGAGGGACCCCTCCCCCCCAGTGCACAAATTTTTGTGCACTGGGCCCCTAGTTGTAAATAATGCTGCAATGAACATATAGTCTTTTTTTATTGGTCTTTTGGGTTTCTTCATATACATACCCAGAAGTGGAATTGCTGAGTAATAAGATAGTTCCATTTTTAATTTTTTGAGGACCCTCCAAAACTGTTTTTCCATAGTAGTTGCACCAATCTTCATTCTCACCATTAGTGCATGAAGGTTCCCTTTTCTCCACATCTTTGCCAGCATTTGTTGTTTGTTGATTTGTTGATGATAGCCTTTCTGACAGTAGTGAGTTGAGAGCTCATTTTGTTTTGTCCTTGTAATCCTCAACCGAGGATTTGTTTATTGATGAGAGAGAGAGAGTGTGCCCTGACCATAATTGAACCTGCACTCTTTTGGGAATGATACTCCCACCATTGGAAATAATTGTAGTTTTAATTTGTATTTCTCTGTTGAATAGTGACATTGAACATCATTTCATATGTCTGTTGGCCATCTGTAATGTACATCCTCTTTGGAGATTCAGGTCCTCTGCTCATCTTTTAACAGGATTGTTTTGTTGGTGTTGGCTTGTATGTATTCTTTATAAGTTTGGGATATTAGTCCCTTATTAGATGTATCAGTGCAGAATATGTTTTCCCATTGCCTAGGTTGTCTTTTTATCTTGTTGATGGTTTCCTTTGCCTTGCAAAATCTTTTTTTTTTTGAGGTGGTCTCATTTGTTTATTTTTTCTTTGCCTTGCTCAAAGAGACATGTCAGAAAAATATTAAGAAAAATGTTAAGAGATTTTACTGTAGAAGTTTTATATTTAAGTCTTTAATTTATTTGAGTTAATTCTTGTATATGGTGTAAGAACGTGGTCTACGTTTCATTTTTTGCACGTATTTTCTAATGTTCCCAGCACCGTTTATTAAATAGACGGTCTTCACTCCATTTTATGTTTTTGTCTCCTTTGTCATATATTAATTTACCATATAAGTGTTGATTTATTTCTGGATTCTAGTCTCTTCCACCTACATATATGAAACGCTAAGCAACCCCGTTGACTGTTCAACCAGTCGATTCTTTGGTCGCTATGACGTGCGACCAAGGGTCAGGTGCTTAATTAATGCAGGAGCTTCCCTCTGGTGATCAGTGCCTTCCCACAGCCTTTCCCCGGGTCATGGTTGGTGAGCACAGCTGCAGCAACACAAGCCTCTCCTGCCTCCACAGCAGCACTGCCAAGCAGTGTCGGTGGCAGGAGTAGTGGGGCTGACATGAGCAGGAATGGTGCTGTGCTTCGGCCTAGGCTTGGGCTCCTCCCTGGCCACCTGCCGCTTCATGCACTACTATGTCCCCTGAGGGGTCCAGGATTGTGGGAGGGCACAGGCCATGCTGAGGGACCCCACCTGTGCACAAATCTGTGCACTGGTCGTCTAGTTGGTCTGTATGTCTGTTTTTATGCTAGTACTATGCTGGCTTGATTACTATAGCTTTGTATTATAGTTTGGTATCAGCTAATGTGGTATCTCTGACTTTGTTCTTCTTTGTCAAGATAGCTTTGGCGATTTGGGGTCTTTTGTGGTTTCATATGAAATTTTGGATTACTTGTTCTAGTCCTGTGAGAAACATCATTGGTATTTTGATAGGAATTGCACTAAATCTATAGATCACCTTGGGTAGTATGGACATTTTAATGATGTTAATTCTTCTTACCCATGAATATGGCATTTGCTTTGGTTTATTTGTATCTTCTTCAGTTTCTTTCTTCAGTGTCTTATAATTTTCTGAGTACAAGTCTTTTACCTCCTGGATTAAATTTATTCCTAGGTATTTTATTTTTTTTATTTATTTTTTATTTTTTTATTTTTTTAATTTTCAGTTAAAAATGTTTTTGTTTGTTTGTTTTTTTTGTTTGTTTGTTTTTTTTAAATCTTTATTGTTCAGATTATTACAGTTGTTCCTCTTTTATCCCCCATAGCTCCCCTCCTCCCATTTCCCACCCCAACCTCTGTCCTTGCCCCCCCACTGTCCTCATCCATAGGTGTACAATTATTGTCCAGTCTCTTCACACTTCCCCAACACCCTTAACCCCAGAAAATTGTCAGTCCACTCCCTT
>PVJC01054359.1:0-10521 GCA_004026665.1 Murina feae | reverse complement strand
AGCCAGCTCCCGGCCCTGCTGCCAACCGCCACTGCCCTGAATCGACTTCCAGGGCACACACAGGCGGAGGCCAGGCCTCCACCTGTGCGTGGGCCAGCGCGATCTCTCTATTCCCAGCCCCATCTCTCTATTGCCAGCCCCGGCGCAGAACCTGGGAGGCCACCCGGCCCTGCAGCCGCTGCCACTGTCCGGAACCGACCGCCAGAGCACGCAAGGGCGGAGGCCTGGCCTCTGCGTGCGCCAGAGCGATTGCTCCATTGCCAGCCCGGGCCTCCGCCATCTTGGCTGGGTTAATTTGCATACCATTGTTCTGATTGGCTGTTGGGCATCCCGAAGAAACGGTTAATTTTACTATTTCGCTTTTATTAGTTTAGATATTTTATTGATTTCTTACAGAGAGGAAGGGAGAGGGATAGAGAGCCAGAAACATCAATGAGAGAGAAACATGATCAGCTGCCTTCTGCACACCCCCCACTGGGGATGTGCCTGCAACCAAGGTACATGCCCTTGACCAGAATTGAACCTGGGACCTTTCAGTCCGCAGGCCAACGCTCTATCCACTGAGCCAAACCGGTTAGGGCACATAGTCCACTTTTTATAATGAAAGCTCCTGCCCTGTTCCCTGATTGGCCCATTTTATGCAAATGAGGAATTCAAATTTGCATAGTCTGACTGGTCCAAATAGCACTCTCCTGATTGGTTAGAATCACATGTTCTGATTGGTCATTATGGAGTTACTCTGATTAGTTCATAAAGATGTAAATGAAGAAATAGCAGTGCAGCTCTTAGCTCATAGATTAAAAGACAATACCAGAAACTCCTATAAGAGTTGGTATTAGGAATCTAAAGGTTCAGTTTGTAGCTTTTCCCTAAAATGCAGTGTGCATGACAGGCCTCTGTCAACAATGGCAGCTAGGCTTTAGTTATCAGATTGTGCCCAGTTAACTACAAGTCCTTCCTGGCAGATTATATCTAATCTAATAAAAGAGTAATATTGAAATTGACTGTTTCTATGGGACGCCTAAGCCATGCCCACCAGCCAATCAGAGTAGCTGTATGCAAATTAACCCAGCCAAGATGGAGGCCGGCAGTCACAGAGCTAGAATAAGCAGGTGGCTTCCGTTGCACCAGGAGTAAACTTTCTGCCTAGGCCTGATGGGCGCGTCTACTAAGGCAACATTCTTTCAATTATAGAAGCCATGGAGCTGAAGCCAACAGGAGGCTTCATTACCTGCCTAGTCCTCGGCTTAAAGAAACAGTGTACCAATTATAGAAGATAAATAAACCCCAGAAACCTGCTTCCAGCCAGCCTTGCTGGGACGTTGGGTCAATGGGAGCTGTGGGCTGCCTGAAAACAGCTCTCAGCCCATAACCCAGGCTGCCCAGGCACCCCAGTAGGGACCCAAAACCTGAAGGGGCTGTGGGCAGCCTGAAAATGGCCCTCAGCCTGTCACCCAGGCTGGCCACACCCCAATGGGGTGAGGGTCCACACTAGGGGGTTTGGCCAGCCTGCAAACAGCCATCAGCCTTTCACCCAGGCTGGCCAGGCATGCCAGCAGGTGGACATCCCCAGAGGGGTCCCAGATTGTGAGAGGGCACAGGCTGGGCTGAGGGACCTCCGAGTGCACACATTTTTCTGAATTGGCCCCCTAGTGTGTGTGTGTGTGTGTGTGTGTGTGTGTGTGTTTTAATATAACCATAAATGAGAGCCTTTGTCTTTCTGCACCTAAGCTGGTATTTCTGAAGTTGAGCGTATAGGATGGTGGTTTTTTGGACCAAACCACCTCCAATGAGACCCTTTCTTATAACCAAATTCCCAGTGGCATTCTTCTCTATATTTACTAAATGTTTTGTGCTAAATTCTGTATATGAATCAGTGCATTTAATGCTCTTGACAACCCTATGGAGTAGGTATTATTCTCCTTTTCCTATGGGAACAACAATGAATTCCCTTATATGTCCACAGAACAGTGTTCAAAATCAGGAAAGTAACCCTGTAATGATGCTATTGTCCACAGACCTTATCAAGGTGTTATCAATTGTTCTGATAATATTTTTTATAGTAAAAAAAAAATTAAAAATCATACAAGATTTGCATTTAGCTTTAAACTCCTTTAATCTGAAATAGTTCCTAGCTATTATAATCATCATCATTTTGTTTTTTGTTTTTTCTTTGTTTTTGTTGAAGTTTTTTTTTAATGTCATTTTGAAGAGCACAGGCCATTTATTTTGTAGAATGTCCCTCAGTTTCGGTTTCATCATACTTAGATTTAGGCTATACACTTTGGGCAGGAAGACTACGGAAGTGATTCTGAGTTCTTGGTGTACAATATGAAGAGGTATATACATCCCAAGAGTTTCATTACTGCCAAGGCTGACTTTGATTGATCAACCAGGTTTTCTCTGCTATAAAACTTCTAGTTGACTCTTTGTAGTTGTTGATTTTTTACGTGTTTAGTGGAGCCCTAGCCAGTTTGGCTCAGTGGATAGAATGTCAGCCTGCAGACTAAAGGGTCCCAGATTCGATTCCAGTCAAGGAGACATGCCCAGATTGCAGGCTCAATCCCCAGTAAGGGGCTCGCAAGAGGCAGCCAATCAATGATTCTCTCTCATCATTGTTGTTTCTATCTCTCTCTCCCTCTCCTTCCTCTCTGAAATTAATAAAAATAAATAAATAAATAAATAAATAAATAAATAAATAAATAAACACCACCCAAAGAGCATCACTATTAACACTTTTTTAAAAAAGTGTTTAATGGAAAATGTATTTAGAAACCAAGATCTGGGTACTAAGTGTACTTATAGTTATTGTGGCATCATTATTTCTATGCTCTCTTGGAGGATAGAGCTGGGAAATAGATGAGATGTATACATCCGTGAGTTTATACTGATATCTCCAATTCCAGTGTAATGCTATAAGGTTCATTCTATCTCCCCTCTCCATATTTCTTTCTTTTTTTTAATCCTCACCTGAGAATATTTTTCCATTGTTTGATTTTTAGAGAGAGGGAAAGACAGAGAGAAATATCAATGTGAGAGTGTTTTCTACTGTAGAAAACACATCAATTGATTGTCTCCTCCACACACCCTGCAACCGTGGTATGTGCTCTTGACTGGAATCGAACCCGGGACCCTTTGGTCCACAGGTCGATGCTCTATCCACTGAGCCAAACAGGCTAGGATTCCATATTTTTTAAAAAATATTTTAAAATTGATTTTTAGAAAGTAAAGGAAAGGAAGAGAAAGATCAATGTGAGCAACACATTGATCAGCTGCCTCCTGCATGCCCTCTACTGGGGATTGATCCCAAAATCTGGGCATGTGCCTTGAACGGGACTTGAACTGGCAACCTTTTGGTGTACAAGACAACACCCAACCAACTGAGTCACACCGGCCAGGCATCCCCTCTCCATATTTGTAACTCCATTCTCCAACTATGAGGAACTTGGCTTTCATTTCCCCAATATATTTACATATTTGCTTAATTTTAGAATTCCAAAAAGTAACTTCAAATTGTTCATTCATGCCTATGGGGAAAAATGCCTACCTAGTAGAGTTTAATATTTGTTTAGAGTTCTTTTTGTCTTTAACCTGAAGGCATGTGCTCGAAATACTATATTCAAAGGTTACTTGAGTTCGTTGGTTTTATTTTTTTTCACCCTTAAGTATGTGTCTCTTTTTTTACTGTAGCATTTTATTTTTCTCACAATGACTTGTTGTTGGAGCCTAATGTTCTCACATGCCAGTAGAGAACCAAAACTTGTTATCTCTTACAGAATTGAGAATGTGTACAAAATTTCACATAAATAAAAGGATGAATTGCTCAGCTGATGTAATTCAGTGGATTGAACATAGTCCCGTGAACCAAGAGATCCCGAATTTGATTCCCAGTCAGGACACATGCCCATGTTGTGGGCTTGATCCCCAGTAGGGGGCGTGTGGGAAGCAGCCTATGGATGTATCTCTCTCATTGATGTTTCTATGTCTCTCCTCTCCTCCTCTCTGAAATCAATAAAAATCTATTTTTTTCCAAGCAGCAGGTTTTTTTAAAAAGATGAATAAATTTTTTAAAAAGATGAATAAATTTAGAGGTGAAAATGCAAATTGTTTTCCAACATAAGGCAAGAATCTTAGGTATTCTGGCAGGACAACATCAGCTAAGAAAGGAAAATAGGTCTAGGTTCTCCACATCCCTTCTCCTGCCCTTCTTCTTGAGCATAAGATTTATACTTGAGCCCATGCACTACCCACACTCCTTGCTTTCCAACCCTAAGGCCTCTTAGCATGGTGTCACAACCTCATGAAAACGGTCTTGCTTCTTTTATTTTTTCTTGTCTTGCTCCTTTTTTAAAGTACTATTGTTTGTTTTTGAGCCATTAACTTATATGTGATTATATTACAACATGTAATTCTCAAAACAGGAGTCTGCCTTTCAAGCCAGCAAAATAAAAAACAGATAAGAGTTTTTAGAAACTAAATTTCCTGTTTAGTGAGGTAACATTGTGATAAAGTGTGAAATACTATTTTTGAGGTCATCATAAGATTAGTCATTCTCAATGTCTAATTGATTCCCTAATAGTTAAACCTTTTTTAAAAAACTGTATTTTCATTGATTTCTAGAGAGAGAGTCAAGGAGAGGAATAGAGAAAGTGAAATTTTCCAAGCCTCAAACTCTCCCAACACCATCAGACTGGAAGAACAGAAATGACAGCTGGTTCAAACTCATTTGAGCCTCTAAAGAAGTCCTGGAATAGGCAGCTTCTGCAGGTTAGCATCCTGAACAAATCAGGAATGCGTGGTCTCCTCAGTTCTCACCAAGACACTGGATTTCTCTTGCACAATCATGTTTTCGTTTCAGCCACCAAGTGACCAACCACATGTATAGGGGTTTAAATCATAAATATGGCCCTAACTACTTTGGCTCAATGTATAGAGCATTGGCCTATGGACTGAAGGGTCCCAGGTTGGATTCCAGTGAAGGACACATGCCTGGGTTGTGAGCTCAATCCCCAGTAGGGGGTGTACAAGAGGCAGCCGATCAATGATTCTCTCTCATCAGTGATGTTTCCATCTCTCTCTCTCTCTCCCTCTCTGAAATCAATAAAAAAATATTTTTAAAAATCATAGATATGTACAGGGTATTAAAATACGTACCAAGGGAACAGTTAACTTGAATACAAGATCAGATACAAACTTCAAGAACAATTTCTTTTCAAAGGCTCATTCCAGTTCCATGAGGCCAGCATGAGGTATATACATTTGCTAGGGCAAACTCAGACTTGATCAACTCGTGCAGCAAAAGCTGCTCACCTGCCCGAAGTATATTTGCAGTGGACAATGGACGGGCTCAACTTGTCATATTCTTACTGATCCACATCTGCTGGAAGGTGCACAGTGAGGCTAGAATGGAGTCATCGATCCACATCGAGTGCTTGTTCTTTGGCAGGACAATGATCTTGATCTTGATCACAGCCAAGGCTGTGGTCTCCTTCTGCATCCTGTTGGCAATGCTGGGGTACATGGTGATCCTACAGACAACATTGTGTTGGCATTCATATCCTTCCTGATGTCAACATTACACTTCATGGTAGACTTCAATGTAGTCTCTTGGAGGCCACAGGACGCCATACTCTGGAAGGAGGGCTGAAAGAGTGCCTCCGGACACTGGAACTGCTCGCTGATGGTGATCACTGCCCCTCAGGCTCGTAGCTCTTCTCCAGGATGCGGGCGGACACTGCAGTGGCCATCTCCTGCTCGAAGTCCAGGGCTACGTAGCAGAGCTTCTCCTTGATGTTACACATGATTTCCCATTCACTGTGGTGGTGAAGGTGTAGTCACACCGTGTGAGGATCTTCAGTGAGGCAGTTGGCCAGGTCCCAGCCAGCTAGGTCCCCACACAGGATAGAGTATGGGAGGGAGTGGACCTCATTGTTGGGTATAGTGGGGGTGACCCCATCCCCAGAGTCCATTACAATACCGATGGTGCTGCCAGAGGCATACAGGGACAGCACAGCCCAGATGGCCATGCACATGGCCCGAGTGTTAAAGGTCTTGAACGTGATCTGAGTCATCTTCTCATGGTTGGCCTTGGGGTTCAGGGGAACCTCCGTCAGCAGCACAGGATCCTCCTCGGGGGCCACAGCAGCTTGTTGTAGAAGATGTGGTGCCAAATCTTCTCCATCTTCATGCCATTTTACATGGTGAGGATGCCGTGCTTGCTCTGGGCCTTGTTGCCCATATAGCTGTCCTTCTGCCCCATACCCACCATGATCCTGGTGTTGGGGCATCTGGCAATGGAAGGAAACACAGCTGGGGAGGAGTGGAATCATCCCTAACAAAGCCAGCTCAGCACAGGCCATAGTCATTGTTGATGACAGCTCTTCTTCCATGGCGATTGGAGGAGGAGACAACAGTCGTCTCGGAGAATGAAACAGCACAGAGCGAAGTTGCGAGAGGAGAGTGGGCCTGCTGCAGCGAGTGAGAACAAGTGTGTTTGTTATTCATTTGAAATGTGCTTTGGTTCTGTTTGTATTAAATTTTAGGACTTTTTCCTCCCATCTTGGAGATTTTACTTACTTTTTCAAATACATAAAAGAATGGCATAAAAAAATTTAAAAAAAAAGAATGCCATGGTTCCAAAAGGCAGGTCTGTACAAACAGGTATATTCAGAGAAGTATCTTCTCCCTCTGTCCCCTCCATCCTGTCCTCGCAATCCTGCCCACTGCCTTCTGGTAATCAATCTCAGTTCTCTCTGCTTTTTCCTTCCTAGGATTCTTTATGCTCAAGTGAGAAAGCAAACGTATATTTTCTTAATTCCCCTGTTTCTCATACAAAAGTAGCACACTATAGATATTCTTTCCCACTTTGCCTTTTTCACTTAGCATTATACCCTGGAAATCACACCACCTCAATTCACAGAGGTGTGTGGAAAAACTTTTATTCAACCACTTTTTTATGCATGAGCATCTAAATAGTTCCCATGCTGCAATGAGCAACCTAGTACCTATGCATTTTCATATTGTTGGGAGTGTATCTCCAAGGTAAAGTTCTAGAAGTGGGGTTTCTGGGGCAAAAGGTAAAGACATATGTAGTTTTGCTAATGACAGATTCCTCTCAGTAAGGGTTACATTCCCACTAGCAAAATATAAGAGGGCCTGCTTTTCCACAGCCTTGCCAACAGGGTGGGTTGCTACACTTTTCAATTTTGCTAACCTGATAGGTGAGAAATGGAATTTCAGTGTTGGTTTTGTGGTAAAATTTCTATAATATAAAATTTACCAATTCAACTATTTGTAAGTGTTACAATTCAGTGGCATTAAGTATATTCACAATGTTGTGTAACAATCACCACTATCCATTTCCAGAACATTTTTTATCCCCCAAACTGAAACTATAGCCATTAAACAATAACTCCTCATTCCACCCTCTCCTCAGCCCTTAGTAACCTCTATTCCATTTTTTTTCTGTACCTAAGAATTTGACTACTGTAGGTATCTCGTATGAGTGGAAATCATATAACGGTTGTCCTTTTGCGTCTGGCTTATTGCACTTAACATAATGTTTTCAAGGCTTATCCATGCTGTAGCATGTATCAGAATTTCATTCTTTTTGTGGCTAATTATTCCATGGACTATATAGACTGTGTTTTGTTTATCCATTCATTCATTAACAGACATTTGAATTGTTCTCACTTTTTGGATATTGTGAACAATGTTGCTATATATGAACATCAGTATACAAGTTTTTGTGTGGGTATATTTTCATTTCTCTTGGATAGATATTTAAGAGTAGAATTGCTGGCTCATGTGATAATTTCATGTTTAACTTTTTGAGAAACTACCAGACTCTTTTCCACAAGGCGTTCACCATTTTATATTCCTAACCAGCAATGCACAGGGTTCCAACTCTTCACATCCCTAGCAACACTTGTTATTATGTCTTTTTTATTCTAGCCATCCTAGTGGGTATAAAGTGGTATCTCATTGTGGTTTTGATTTGTATTTCTCTAATTAGTTATTTTGAGTCTCTTTTCATGTGTTTATTATTAATTTGTGTACCTTCTTTGGAGAAATGTCTATTTAAGTCCTTTGCCCATTTTTTAACTGGGTTGTGTGTGTTTTTGTTGTTGAGTTGTAAGAGTTCTTTATATATTCCGGAGATTAATTCCTTATCAGATTTGTGACTGTTCTCTCCCATTCTGTGAGTTGTTTTTCCTTTTTGTTGTTGTTGTTTGTTAATCCTTGCCCAAAGATATTTTTTCATTGATTTTTAAGGAGAGTGGAAGAGAGAGAGGGAAGGACAGAGAAACATCCATGTGAGAGAAACACATAGATTGGTTGCCTCCTGCATGAGCTCCAACTAGGCCCTGGGCCAGGGAGGAGCTTGCAACCAAGGTATGTGGCCTTGACTGGAATTGAACCTGGAATCTCTATCCACTGAGCAAAACTATCACTGTTTTATAGTATCTTTTTACGCACAAAAGTTTTTTATTTTAATGAGATCCAGTTTATCTCAGTGTAGTTTGAATTTGCATTTCAATAATCACAAGTGAGGTTGAACATGATATATATTTTTCCCTTATAGAAAGAAGTTTACAGTCTGATTAAACTAGGTAAAACAGATAAAGCCATATATTCTGAATGGTATACACTAATTTTCAGGTTCCCCACCTGTAAAATGGAGCAGTTAGACAAATATGACCATTAGAAAAGTATGCTTGCCATTAGTAGGAAACCATGAACACCTTTTTCATTGGATTCTTTGGTCTTAGGACTCTTCCTTCAGAGACTGTATCTTGGTCACTTGGAGTCTGTATCACTACCTTGTGGAGAGTTTTCTCATGGTTCTGGCAGATGCCTTCTCCGGAACGTGCTCCTCCTCCTCCTCATTCCCATCTGGATAAGTAGCATTGTTATCCAAGCCAGAAAGCCAGCCCTTGCCCTACTTGCCTTCCATCTCTAGTTAACCCTGTGACATGGCCTCCATACCTCTTCCTCCCCACGCCCTCAGTATCCCCAGCTGCTGCTGTCCAAACCTGGGCCTGGACTCCAGCACCAGCCTTCTCTCCAGGCCCCTGGCCTCCAGGCTTTGCTTCCAGTCTTCATGGGGTCTCCAGAATGATTTTTTAATTTTCTTTTGATGCTTTATTTGTATCCTATAACGTGGTGGGTTGAATAGTAGCCCTTCAAAACTTGAGGTTCACTTGAAACCTCAGAATGTGACTGTGTTTGGAACCAAGAAAGGACTTTGCAGATGCAATTAGTTAAGGATCTCTGGATGAGACCATTATGAATTTAAGGGGGACCCTAAACCCAGTGACTGGTGTCCTTATGAGAACAGGAGACACAGAGGCACACAGGGCAGAGGGCTATGTGATGGTAGGGGAGGAGACCCGACTGTTGCAGCCACCAGCCAAGGAGCACCAGGAGCCACCAGACACTGAAGAGGCAGGAAGGATCCTTCCCTGGGTGCTCCTCTCCTGGAAGCACGCCCTGCCTTGCCCTTGCCCTTGCCCTCCCCCTCCCGCCCCTCCTCGGTGGTCCCAGGCACGTTACAGTTAGGTACTCACTCCTAAGCTCCAAGGGCCCTTCCTTTCACTCTATACCTTGTTTCCTAAGCCCATTTCTTTTAGGAGTTACTTTTTCTAACTCTATAATTTACCAAATAAATGTTCTCTTACAATTTGGATTTGAGCTCTGAATTATTTCCTAGCCAGAACCCAAGTAAAAAAAGAGAGAGAAAGAGAGACAGGATCCTTCCCATGTAAACAAAAGGAGGAAAAAAAAAAAAGAGGATTCTCCTCGGAGCCTTGAGCACATGGCCCTGTGCCACCTTGATTTTGGACACCCCAGGGCCTCCCAATCTGGGAAATAATAGATTCCTGTTGTTTCAAGTGACCCAGTTTGTGGTCCTTTATGATGGTAGCCTTTGGACACTAATACATACAGGTAGGCCATGTTCATTGTGGAAACATGGTAAAATACAGATAAGTGCAAAGAAAAGAAAAAAAGTGTAAAGAGAAAATGTACACAAGCAATTCCACCCCCCAGAGACCATCACTGTTAACATTTTAGCATCGATATATTGTTAGAGTAATATTTCTAAAATGCTTAAATCTCTCCTAAATGCCTTTGGAATAAAATCTAAAACTCCTTAATCAGGCCTCCTAGAAGACAGTCTGCTGGTCACCAGTAGCGTGTGGGTTCTTGACTTTGTGTAGGAAAGATTTCACCACAAGAGTTCAGGTGGCTTTTGAGAGTATGTTTATTAAAGCTGGGGACAGTGGGGATTAAAAATGGCGGCGGTTTAGGCAGACGTATACAGTGCCTTGTCCCAGAGCACACAGGGAAAGCAGCTGAAACGAGTAGCTTCCAACCCAAATTGGCAGTGGAGATCGAGCTGGGAGACAGCCTGCAGCTGGATAAGACAGAAGACTCCTGAGAGAGGTAAATTCAAGGCTTTGGGAAAGATATTTTACCAGACCTTAGCCCTGAGGATCAGAAAGTCTCCATACGGCACTG
>PVJC01054358.1:0-10529 GCA_004026665.1 Murina feae | reverse complement strand
AATAATTACTGTAACAGCCAGGGAGCCAAGAGCCAAGAGCAACAAGAGTCTTAAGAACAACCAAAGAGAGAATTCCTTTGTTTGGGGTATTATGTGTTCCCATATTTTCAAAGGCGTGCAGTGGCCATGCCCATTCTGGCCAATGATCTCTGTTCCCAGGTGTGGCTGACAGACATCATTCCTACGCCACCCCAATTTCACTACAGCATGTATCCATCTCCCCTTGGTCCAATCCCTTCCCCTAGTGTTTTGCAGGGACGGGCCATTGGTTCCCTGTGGGAGTGTGAAATTCTAGTTTCCCAATGAAGTTGCCCAAATGATTTATAATTTACCACTACATATTCAGCATTTTAATTTATTGACATGTAAATTATAATGTGGCAAAATTGTACAAATAGGTAACAAGGAGATAGACATGAAGAAAAGCAGGTAAGTCTAGATTGTTTTAGAACACATTTGTTGACCAAATGAAGTCTGTGTGCTAACTATGGCTAGTTACTGTTTTTGTAAATAAAGTTTTATTGGAACTCAGTCACACTGATTCTTTAGGCACTAACTATGGCTGTTCTCAACCAACAACAATAGTTCTGAGTAGTTGCTACAAAGACCTTATTGCTTATAAAGTCTAAATATTTACTATCTAGTCCTTTATAGAAAAAGTTTGCCAGCTTTTGCTTTAGGGCTGTGGTTCTCAACCTTCTTAATGCCACGACCCTTTAATACAGTTCCTCATGTTGTGGTGACTCCCAACCATAAAATTATTTTCATTGCTACTTCATAACTGTGATTTTGCTACTATTATGAATCATAATGTAAATATCTGATATGCAGGATGTATTTAAGTGACCCCTGTGAAAGGGTCGTTCGACCCCCAAAGGGGTTGTGACCCACAGGTTGAAAACTGCTGCTTTAGGGTATCATTTAATACAATCAGATCAAGAAATTAAGTAACAGTTAAGTGTTTAATGAGTGTTTGCTTCAATAAATATTAAAAACATATACTGAAAATTCCATTATGACACAGAACTTTGAACATGTGTACTGACTTGATTCTGAATTATATTAAAATTCAATTCTGTGAATAGAAAAATACAGCATGCCAAAGCCATTTTAAAATGGGAATTACATAAAATATTTTAAAATAAGTCAATAATTGATGTACTAGTAATCATAAAAGTAACGTATGTCACAATGTTCAAACAGCAAATAAAGTAAAATTAAGAGCAAAGTGCCAGCTTCCCTTACTGGGAGATCCATTCCCAGATAATTACTGCTTTATTTATGTGGCTGTACAATGTAGTAACTTTAAATATTCTTATTTCTATGTTTATTTAATATCAGTGCAAACAGTTTTTATTTTCTCCTTTTTAAGTATTCTATAATAGACTAGTTTTTCCTTTCAGATCCTACCCAATTGTCTCTTTTATTGTATATTAATTGTATTTGTTTTACATATTTTTAGTTACCTATAATATTTTAAATGCATTAATTGAGATATAAATTACAAATGGTATTTTGATTATTTTCTAGAAAATACAATTTTTAGCCTGCATTTTGCTTCAAGGTTAGTGACAAAATTTAGAATCAATAAGTAGAATGAAATATTAAAATTATCTAAATATTTTTCATTCAAGAAGAATCTTTTCAGTTTTAGGATTCAGTTATCAACACATATTCTAAAACCTACTAAGTAGCTCTGTTTTTATTTGTGTTTTTTTTTTTTTAAATTCTAGGTTCTCAAAATTCTTGGTTTTCTAGTTTTTTTAAACATCTTTTTTGGTAATTTAAAATTTATACAAATCTATATATATTTTTCTTTCAAATTTTATAGAAAGATTGACCAGGCAAGAAATTCTGGGTTCAATATAATTTTGTGTCAAAACTAGCTTTCAGTTCTGTTGAATAAAAGTCTGGTGCTTATTTTAATCATTCATTTAGAAATTTTTGTTGGTGTTTCCCCCCCCCCCCAATGTTGTTTTCTCTGAATGGTTAGAATGAAAATTTAATAGCATTTTATCTGTGTTGTGCTCTACTCATTGATCCTGGTGGTCTATGTGAGGCTTATCCTATTAACCTTTTTTCCAGCTTCAGTAAATTTTTTCTCTTAAATCCGCTGCTGAGTTTGCTGGAACTCTGAGTTTGTAGATGGTGGACTCAATGACTCAATGCTGGACTCCTTGAATATTAGCTTTCCTCTTATATTTTCTATGTATCTTTCTTCTCTATGTTCTAGTAGTAACTTCTGATATTATTTATATCACCAATTTATTTCTCATTTGTGATCATTTAATTATTTTAGTTAAGCAATTATATATATTAATTTCTTGTGTGTTTTGTTGTCTGATTGCTATTTTTTCTTAGTAATCTGTGATTATTTTATGGGTAAATTATTGTTTTAAATATCTTGAACATTAATAATATGAATGAATTAAGTTCTTTTTATTGTAGGTCTTAGTTCTCTTTGTTCACATTAATCTTTATCTCTTTTTAAATGTTCAAATAACTATTGATTAATAGAAATGGTTGGTACCATCTAATCTAATAAAAGAGTAATATGCAAATTATTGTCACTCTGCTACACCTAAGTCATGCCCACCAGCCAATCACCACATCCACCAGCCAAAAGCAACTATATGCAAATGAACCTAGCCAATATGGCGGTGAGCAGTCACAGAACTGGAACAAGCAGGAGGCTTGCCGCGGCAATGGATTCCCGCCTGCCTTGGTTGGCTGTGGCCTCCACTCAAGGCAACAAAGTTTCAATTATAGAACATAAATAAATCCCAGACACCTGCTTCCAGCCAGCCTTGCTGCAAACAGCCATTAGCCACTCACGCAGGCTGGTTAGGCAGCCCAGGGGGAAACCCCCACCCTGAAGGGACTGTGGCCATCCTGAAAACAGCCTCAGCCCCTCACCCAGGCTGGCCAGGAACCCCAGCGGAACCCCCACCATGATCCAGGACACCCTTCAGGGCAAACCAGCTGATCCCCACCCATGCGCCAGGCCTCTATTTTATATAATAAAAGGGTAATATAAAAATTGACCCTAACAGCAGAACAACCTGGAATGACTGATCACTATGACACACACTGACCACCAGGGGGCAGATGCTCCATGCAGGAGCTCCCCTCGTGGTCAGTGTACTCCCACAGGGGGAGCTCTGCTCAGCCACAAGCCAGGCTGACAGCTGTCAGTACAGTCGTGGTGGTGGGAGCCTCTCTTGCCTCCTCAGCAGTGCTAAGGATGTCTGACTGCAGCTTAGGCTTGCTCCGCACTGGCAAGTGGACATCCTCTGAGGGCCCCAGAGCTGCCAGAGGGATGTCTGACTGCCAGCTTAGGCCTGATCGCCCGGGGAGCAGGCATAAGTCAGCAGTTGGACATCCCCAGAGGGGTCCCAGATTTCGAAAGGGCACAGGCTAGGCTAAGGGACCTCCCCCCGAGTGCACAAAGTTTTGTGCACCAGACCTCTAGTCTATAATAATCTATAATAATAAAAACATAATATACTAATTAGACTGAACATCCTTCCAAATGACCTTCTGGTCAAGCTGGGCTTCAATGGAAGCCTGGGGCCTGGGTTCCAGAGGGAAGCTGGTGCTGGCAGTCAGGGGAAGGAAGGCCTACTCTTGCACAACTCTTGTGCATTGGGCCTCTAGTTTCATCTATAAAAGATTATGATTGCTTTCTTAGTAGGCCTCCTTGAATTAGATGGTGACTGCCAAATTGCATAAATGATGATATTAAGTGGTTAGATTCTCTATTGAGAATTTTGTAGGGTATATATTCAGGCATATTTTTTTTTTTCCTGTCACTGTTGGAGAATTAATAAATGCTTTTAGTTTGATAGCAGAGATACCTGAAGTTTTTATCCTTAGCTAGAGCTACATTTTCTTTGTTCTTTCTATTCCATTTCTCGCTCTTCCCCAAATATCCATAATAGGAATCTTGAGTTGATTCCTCATACCCTCTAGAATGAATTTTCTGAGGCCTGATATTGGCAGTTCAAAGAGAGAATGGCCTGAGTGACTCAAATTTTTTGTGCTCAGTTTTTCAGTTACTTATCTTCCTATTTCATCAATGATGCACAACTGCCTTTCACCATGTTAATTCTGACCTGAAGCATTTTCTAGGGATTGCTAAAAGAATTTATATCAGACTATGGTTGCAGTTCTAATAAATCAACTTATTTGATTTTCACAGCAATTTTTGATACTGGTACTAGTATTAACCTTTTTTAAAAACTTAGTTGACTGAAAACACTATGCACCTATGATTTGTCACAGAGCAAGTAAATAACAGAGAGAGGCAGAAACATCAATTATGAGAGAGAATCACTGATCGGCTGCCTCCTGAACTTCCCTGACTGGGAATCAAGCCTGCAGCCCAAGCATGTTTCTTTGAACAGAACTGAACCCAGGACCCTACAGCCAGCAGGTCAACCCTCTATCCACTAAGCCAAACCGGCCAGGGCAAGCTAAAATTATTGTGTTGGACTTGGGAATCCGTATTTTTAACTAGCTCCCTTAGGCTTTTTACATACTGTTCAGTTTTGAGAGCCATTGCACTAAGTAAATATCATGATAAATAGATGAGACATTTGGAATTAGTCACTATTTATGAGAATTTTGTGTACCACTCACATTCTCAATACTTACTTCACTATTTTTCAGGTAATTAGTTTTAGTTCTGTCACAGTGATCGATATTAGCTATTAATTTATGCCATTGTTTGAATGTTAGTAAAATAAAACAAATTACACATGTGTAATTACTATTCATTTTATCAGTCATAAATTTGTTTTGGCATGTCATTAATTTAGTAGATTTTTATTTAAATAGTAATGCTTATTTACCATGTGTAATGGCATTACTTCTGATTTTAGAAGACATTGAACAGTAATGTTATAATAGAAATTAAGCTATTGTAAATGTTGCTTAGAACAAAATAACATTCTAGAAAATAACATTCTAGAAAAGGCAAATAATTTTTTATAGTTGAGTTCTCAGAAAATATATATATATATGATCACTTATATTATTTAAGCTATGTTTGACTATATACATTTTGAAAAGTCAGTCATTAAATTTAAAGTAAAGTTATGAAACTTCATTTTCAAAACATAGCTTGAGGAAAAAAATCACCAAATTCAATCCAAATACCTGTTATAAAAGCATAGCTTTTCTGTGAAAATTTATGTAAAGCTAGATGCCTGGTGCACAAAAATTTGTGCATTCAGGGGGCTCTCTCAGCTGGGCCTGTGTCCTTGGGGTATACCACCTGCTGGCTTAGGCTGACTCCCTGGGCGATTGGGCCTAAGCTGGTAGTCAGACATCCCTCTGGCAGCTCAGGGGCCCTCAGGGGATGTCCACTTGCCAGTGCGGAGCAGGCCTAAGCTGCAGTCAGACATCCTTAGCACTGCTGAGGAGGCAGGAGAGGCTCCCACCACCACGACTGTACTGGCAGCCGTCAGCCTGGCTTGTGGCTGAGCAGAGCTCCCCCTGTGGGAGTACACTGACCACGAGGGGAGCTCCTGCATTGAGCATCTGCCCCCTGGTGGTCAGTGTGTGTCATAGTGATCAGTCATTCCAGGTTGTTCTGCTGTTAGGGTCAATTTTCATATTACCCTTTTATTACATAGGATAGAGGCCTGGTGCATGGGTGGGGTTCAGCTGGTTTGCCCTGAAGGGTATCCCGGATCATGGTGGGGGTTCCGCTGGGGTTCCTGGCCAGCCTGGGTGGGGGCTGAGGGCTGTTTGCAGGCTGGCCACATTCCTTTCATGGTGGGGGTTTCCCCCTGGGGTGCCTGGCCAGTCTGAGTGAGTGGCTGATGGCTGTTTGCAGGCTGGCCATAGCCCGCATCCACCCATGCTCATTCAAGGCTGGCTGGAAGCAGGTGTCTCGGGTTTATTTATGTTCTATACTTGAAACTTTGTTGCCTTGAGTGGAGGCCACAGCCATCCTAGGAAGGCAGCTTCCTCCATTGTCAGGGTAACGAAGCCTCTTATTTGCTCTAGCTCTGAGGCAGCTGGCCGCCATCTTGGTTGAGTTAATTTGCATATAGTCACCCTGATTGGCTGGTGGCTTGGGATGTAGCAGTGATGCAATTAGCATATTACTCTTTTATTAGATTAGATACCAAGAAAAGTTCATAATATTACAAACTATACTTAAAACCACTTAATACAAAATTAAGGAATATTTGTCAACATAGGGCATTTTAAATGATTTACTAAAAAGTAATTAAATGATTTACTTAAAAGTAAATCACTTAAAATTATTTACTTAAAAGAGTATAATATAATTTTTTCATAAACATTGGATAAGGAAATATTCTTAAATAGAACACAAAAATGCATAAATTGGAGAGAGAAATATTGGAACTAAAATCTCATGTTTATCAATTGACACACAACATGATGGTAGTAAAATATCAAGACATATAATAGGAAACATATTTGCAAAATATGTAAGCAGTTTTATTGCTTTGAAAACTGAAGAAGCTATATAAATTTAAAAGTAGAAACAAACAATCCCCCAAAATAACTCAACAGTCATTTCATGAAAAACATATATGACAATAGCCAATAAGTATATGAAAATATTTTTAACCCTATTGTCATCAGAGAAATTAATACTAAAACTACAATAAAATATCACCACACACAACTGGGTGGCTAAAATATGGACATAAATGATTAACTACATGAAAAATTAAAACAGACAACAGTGAATGTTGACAAGAATAGGAAATAATGAAAATTTCCAAACAGTATAAGGTAATGCAAAATTCTATCAAATTCTGATAGTGTAAATTGGTTCAATTTCTTTGAAAAACTGTCATTGTCTTCTAAAACTGAAAATATGTATAATTTATTACTAAAGTATTTCACTCCCAGGCATACATATACCACAGAAGCACATACAAATATGCCACACAACACATACTTGAGAATGTTTGTGGTAGCTTTATTTGTGATAGGTTCATATTAAAAAACATCCAGATTTCCATTACCTACAAAAAAATTATGTATTCATGGAATGAGTACACTGCAGCTATTAAAACATTTTAAAAACACAGATGAATCACGCAAGTACAATATTGGGCAAAAGAAGCGAACACAAAATAGTATAACATTGTATAATCTCACTTATATAAAATCCAAAAACAGCTTTTTTACAATGGGTTTGATGCCAGACAGAGGTGTGAAAACCACCACTAAATCTAAGCCAAAATGGGAACAGAAAATATTCATATCAATGTCATTGTCTTAGGATACATATATTTGGGCAAATCTAACACTATGGGGCCATCTGATCTACAAATGTGGTAGGATAAAAAAAAAAATCTGAGGAGTCTGCTGACATAGGGAAAGACTCCTTCAAGTATACCTGGTTGAAAGCTGAACATGAGCGGGGTAAATGGAAATTCGAGATCAGCAAGTATTATGTGACCATCACAGATGCCTCAGGACAGAGATTTCATAAAAAACACATTTCAGGCTGATGGTGATGTCCTGGCTGTTGCTACAAGTGCTGGTGAATTTGTAGCAAGTTTCTCTAAGAGTGAGCAGATGTGTGAGCATGGCCTTCTGGCTTACATATTGTGTGCGAAAAACTAATTGTTGTTAACAAAAAAAAAAATGTATTCCACTGAGCTGCACTGTAGCCAGATGAGATAAGAGGAAATCGTTAAGGAAGTCAGCACATACATTAAGAAAACTGGCTACAACCCTGACCGTAGCATGTAGCATTTGTGCCAGTTTTTGGGTGGAATGGTGACAGCATGCTGGAGCCAAGTGCTAACATGTCTTGGGTCAAGGGATGGAATGTCACCCATAAATATGGAAATGCTAGTGTAACCATGCTTCTTGAAGCTCTGGATTGCATTCTGCAACCAACTTATTCAACTGACAAACCCTTGCGCCTGCCTTCCAGGATGTCTACAAAACTGATGGCATTGTTTCTGTCCTCGTGAGCCCAGTGGAGATTGGTGTTCTCAAACCTGGCATAGTTGTCTCCTTTGCTGCAGTCATGATACAGCAGAGGTTAAAGTCTGTTGAGATGCACCATGAAGCTTTGAGAGAAGCTCTTCTAGAACCATATGGGCTTTAATCTCAAAAATGTGTCTGTCAAAGATGTTTCTGCTGACAATGTGTCTGGTGACAGCAAAAATGACCCACCACTACAAGCAGCTTGCTTCATGGCTCAGGTGATTATCCTGAACCAGCCAGGCCAGATCAGTGCTGGACACACAGCTGTTCAGGGCTGCCACACAGTTTGCAGTGCTCGCAAATTTGCTGAGCTGAAGGAGAAGATTGATCATCGTTCTGGGAGAAAGCAGGAAGATGGCCCAAAGTTTTTGAAATATGCTGCTGCTGCCATCGTTGATATTCCTGGCAAGTCCCTGTGTGTTGTGAGCCTCTCTGACTACCCTCCTCTGGATTGTTTTGTTGTTTGTGACACAAGACAGTCAGTTGGTGTGAATGTCGTCAAATAAGGAATAAGAATGCAGTTGGAGCTGGCAAAGTCATCAAGTCTGCCCAGAAAGCTCAGCAGGCTAAATGAATAGTATCCCAATATCTGCCACCCTACTCCTAATCAGTGGTGTAAAAATGGTCTCAGAACTCTTTGTCTCAATGGACCATTTACGTTTAATAGTGAAACATTGGTTAATGATTATGATGCATCATAAAACCTTCAGAAGGAAAGAAGAATGTTTGTGGACCACTTGGGTATTTGTGCATGCATATGTGTGTATGGCAGTTAAGTTATTAGTTCTTAGAATCAGTACTTTTTAATGGAAACAGAATTTTGAGACCCATTAAAACAAAGTTTAATGAGGAAAAAAAGTCCCAAACAGACAAATTTGTATTTTGAAGGAAGTTTGAATAAAGGTTTCCTTAGGAAAAGATCATGAGTCTAGCAATTGGGACTGGGCAGGAAGGGAGAGTCCTCTGAAGAAACTTGATTCAATTTGTTTAACTGGTTAGTGATTTCATGATTTTATTCACTTTGTGATGACTCATTCAGCTATAGACTTATTATTTGCACCTTTATTATGGAGCCTATACTTCAATGAAAAGTTAAATAATTTAGCTTATTATATTATTATTGTGCAACTCAAAAACTATACTCCGGATACCCCTCCCCCAAAAAAAGACCCAATAGATTGTACCAAACAAATTTTATACTGTGGTACATTTAATGAAATCAATTTTCTTGTTGCCTAAGATGGTTTCACTTATACAAGTTTAAAACAACATAAAATAATGTTAAATTAGGTAAAAAGATAATAGTATAGGAGAATCTTTAAATTTTGTCATTTAACTCAGTATATAGAGTTCTCAATGATAGTGTGCATGCATATTCTACTTTAATAAAATACCATTTAATTCACAAAATGTTTATTAAAGTCTTAAATGTGATTGAGAACAATATGATATAGATTATACATTTACCTCAAGGAAGTAGTTGCCTATGTGGAGATTTAAGGAATATTTACTCTTTTATGTTTCATACTAGAGGCTCAGCCCACGAAATTGTGTGAGATCTAGTGTCCACGCTGGCCGGCGCTATGGGACACAGACTACCATCCCACATAGCCACAGGACCCAGAGTCCTGCCTGCCGCTGCCGCGGGACCCATCAATGCACCTCCTGGTGGCCAGTTGTTTGGTCATTATGGCGTTATGGCATTAGGGCCACTGGCTTTTTATAATATAGACTAGGGGACTGGTGCACAAATTTTTGTGCACTCAGGGTGGGGGGGGCCCTCAGCCCAGCCTGTGTCCTCTCACAGTCTGGGACCCCTTAGGGGATGTCCACCTGCTGACGTGCCTGGCCAGCCTGGGTGAGGGGCTGATAGCTGTTTTCAGGTTGGCCAAGCCCCCCAGTGGGAACCCTCATCCCATGGGAGTGTGGCCAGCCTGAGTGAGGGGCTAAGGGCCGTTTTCAGGCTGCCCACAGCTCCCATTGACCCAACGTCCCAGCAAGGCTGGCTGGAAGCAGGTTTCTGGGGTTTATCTTCTATAATTGAAACTTTGCGGCTTTGAATGGAGGCTTAGGCAGGCAACTGAAGCCTCCTGTTTGCTCTAGCTCTGTGGCTGCCGGTCGCCCTCCTGGCTGGGTTAATTTGCATACAGCTGCTCTGATTGGCATGGCTGGTGGGCGTGGCTTAGGTGTCTCAGAGTGGTGACTAATTTGCATATTACTCTTTTATTAGATTAGACTAGAGGCCCAGTGCATAAAAATCAGGTAGGGTCCCTAGGCCTGGCCAGTGATCAGGTCCTAATGGGGCTTTCCTTCCCCGAGCATCCAGCAGCTGGCCCTGCCCCCACCACTGCCACTGCTTGCAATTTGTGTGGAGCTGCACCCTCCTCCACTGCCACCAGTCACCTCCTTCTGTGGGCAACTGGCATGGGGTGCAATTGCTTGACTGGCCTAGGCCTCCCTGTACAGGGTGATTGCTGGCTGGTCCTATACACCTATCACAGCTTCACTAGCCGGTGGCCTGGGCCTCCCTCTGTGGG
>PVJC01054357.1:0-10523 GCA_004026665.1 Murina feae | reverse complement strand
CCACTGGGGACCTGCCCCCAGCCGCATCTGAGGCTCAGAGCAGTCCTCCTGTGTGTGTCTACCTGCTGGGGTCCTGCCCCCAGGCTTGGAGCAAGTACCCCTTCTATGTTGATCTCTCAGACTCTTGCCCTCCCCTGCATGTTGTTCTCTTTTTTGAGCTGTGGCCAGGGCTGGGAGCTGCCTGCCTCCCAAGCTTGCCTACTGCCCATCTTCCTCCAGCCACAAGAAAGCAGGGAAAACTCCGCCTCATGGTCAGGCCAGCCTTTTCCTGCTCCCTGATCCCTGGAAGGGACCTGGGGAGCCACCAATCAGGCCCCCAGCCCCCTAGAGCTTGCTTTCCCACTCCCCAGTGCCCCCCAAAGGGCCTGGGCAGCCGCCAAGCAGGCCGCCAACTCTTTCCCACTCACCCATCCCCTGCTTCCTTCCTTTCCCACTCCCCAGTGCCTCCAAGGGGTCTGGGGAGCTGCCAAGCAGGACCCCGGCCCCCACAGCCTTGCTTTCCTGCTCCTCGGTGCCCCGCAAAGGGCCTGGGAAGCCGCCAAGCAGGCTGAGACCCCTCACCGCCTCTTTCCTGCTCTCCGATGCCCCTCAAAGGGCCTGGGCAGCGGGCAAGCAGGCCGCCGCCTCTTTCCCGCTCCCTGGTGCTTGCAAAGGGCCTGGGCAGCTGCCAAGCAGGCCGCCGACCCCCCGCCACCTCTTACCCGCTCCCTGGTGCCCCTCAAAGGGCCTGAGTAGCCACCAAGCAGGTCCCCGGCCCCCATCGCCTCTTTCCCACTCATGGGTCCTGGGTCCTGCGCTGTTCTGCCCTGCAGCCGCTCTGTGCACTCAGGAGGTCCCTCAGCTCGGCCTGTGCCCTCTCACAGTCTGGGACCCCTCTGGGGATGTCCACCTGCTGGCGTGCCTGACCAGCCTGGGTGACGGGCTGATGGCTGTGTGCAGGCTGGCCAAGCCCCCCAGGAACGTCCCTCACCCCATTGGGTATGGCCAGTGTGTGTGACGGGCTGATTGGTGCTTTCAGGCTGTAAGGCTGCCCACAGCTCCCATTGACCCAATGTCCCAGCAAGGCTGGCTGGACGCAGGTTTTTGGGGTTTGTTTATCTTCTATAATTGATGTTGTTCCTTTAAGCCAGGTCCTAGACATGTAACGAAACCTCCTCTCTGCTTCACCTCACCTCGCGGCGTCTATAATGACACAATGTTACTCTTAGGCCTGCTGTTTCCTTCAGCTCCCGAGGATTCTATGATTGTTATTATGTTGCAAACGTGTGTTTTGCTTGAGGATAAGCAGAGCGGAGCTGAGCGGGCTGCAGTTTCACTTTCACTCCTGCTGCAATGGAAGCTGCCGTTTACTCAGGTCCGTGAGTGGTGCCGCCATGTTGGCTGGGCTAATTTGCATATAGTCGCTCTAATTGGATGGTGGGCGTGGCTTACCCCATCCCGGAGAAATGGTTAATTTCAATATTACGCTTTTATTAGTTAAGATAGAGTGTAACCTTTTCCTGCAAGAAAGAAAGTCCATTGTGAGTGAGAAGATGCTTCACTCCCATCTTGCACAGTAGGAGGCTGTGTAGCAAGGTGGGCAGGGAGCAGACAGTATGGTCATTTTTCCCCTTCCTTGCGCTATCTTAATGCTTTCTGTATCTAGTGATTTAATAACCCTAGTAGCTTTTCCTGAACTTTCCTGTCTTCATCATTAGATGGCATCCAGACTTAATGAAAACATTTCTCCAGAAGACAAAGAGTAACATAAACACTTTATCATCATTCCCACTGGTCAAACATAAACAGTTTCTGAATAGAAAATGGAGTTTTGCCATGGCTCTGTGGAACTTACTATAATCGCAATGGCTTTGCAATTTTAATGCTGAATAATTTGTTTTGTGGAACAGTAGAAATATTTATTTTGGATGGACAGCGGTTTTCAGGGAAAAAAAAAAAAAGAAAAATGCTGATCAGGAGGAACAGTGCTGGCTCCAGGACTAGATGTGAGCAGGAAAGAGCAGGAAAGTCTGTTAAGTAAACTGGATTCACTCCTGAGCGACAAAGGCATACAGGCAAAAGGCAAAGAATACCTCTCCACCACCACCCTCCATCCTCCACTTTAGTTTGGGGCATGTCTTCAGGGCTCTTTCTTACTGATATGCAAAAATATACTTAGCTATCACTATTTCTAGGGAAATAGAATATTATTCTTTACTTTATTTTTCTCTTAATAATAACTGAACATGCCCTTTGGATCTTTCCAGAGCTCTCAGAATCTCCTCTCTCTTTTTCATGGCAGCTCTGTAATCACTGTTACGGACCTGTCCTTTCCTAACTGCACCCTTATTGATGGGAAAGGAAGCGGCGTCCACTGCTAGTGACATGCTTCCGTGAACATATGTAGTATGATGTCATTGCAGTAAAACCACTTCCTGTGCACAATTACACTTTAGCATACACTGGCAAATTATCATCCAGGAGTCTATTCCCAAATTGTACACTTGCCATGAGCATGTGAGTGCCTAGTCTCCCTCGTCAACTCAGAGAATATGTGAGATCTCCAAATTGTTTGCCAGTGGGAAGGGTGAAAATGGTGTCAATGTGATATGTTAATATGAAACTCTATAATGCAGGAACAGAAGTGTGTCAACGATGAAACAGTAATATTTAATGTTCTTCACCCAAATAAGTGATAGATGACAGACAAAAAGATAGAAAATAGGAAAGAAGAAAGGAAGAGAATGATATTGATTACATACACGCAGGGTGGGGCAAAGTAAGTTCACAGTCCTTTGTACAGTAATTAATAAGTAATAATACAAGAATTAACTCTGTTCCATTTATTCACAACTATAAACCTACTTTTGCCCTATCCTGTACTTATATTTATCCAACAAATGGAAAATTAATTGTCTTTTCAAATGTGATAACACAAAAAGTTGGTTATAAATTGTGTCTCTCTCTGGTGATATGAAGTTATGGTAGAAATATAAAATGATGGAAAGTGTTTTTTATTTGAACTGTTTTATTTATTTTAATTTGAACTACTTGACTGACACATTTGATCACATCTATTGCTTATGACTGAGGATTATGCGAGGGATAATCACTGGGCTAAAATAATGCAGTTCAGCTTAGCATTATTATTCATGCTAAGATAGAACACTCACAAATACAAAATGCAGGCAATGTGAATTAAGTGGAGTGTGCAAGTAACCCGTTTTTCAAGTAAATTCGGTTATTTTTCCCCTAAATCTTTAATAGGTTGCCTTGAAGCTAAAGACAACCCCATTTCTCAAGCCAATGTTATATTCTGGAAAATATTAATATTTGTGAATAGAGTATTAAACAAAGTTTATCTCTTTACCAAACATATTCTTCTTCTTCATTTTTTTAAATGTTTGCCTTAATCCTTGCTTTATTCCAAACAAGGATAATATTTTTTTCTTTATTGATTAAGGTATTACGTATGTGTTCTTATCCCCCCCATTGCCCTCCAACCTCCCACTTATGCCCTCACCCCCCTGGTGTCTGTGTCGATTGGTTATGCTTATGTGCATGCATACAAGTCCTTTAGTTGATCTCCCTCCCTTACCCACATCCTCCCCTACCTTTCCTCTGAGGTTAATGGTCTAATCGATGCTGTAACATGAGCCTTATTTCACAGTTCACATCTGGAGAAATTTCTCACTAACAGAATAATCTGGTCAAATTTATGTATCCTTAGAAAATAGGCCTGCATTTAAAAGAAATGCAGCTATAATAATCATTGAAATTGTTGAAAATGATTTTGCATAACTCATGGAGTCTAAAAAGGCAACATTTTAAGGATTTAAATGCAATGAACCAGAAACAATGTCTTTTTTTTCTTTAAACATTTTTTTGCTGTTGTTGTTTTGTTTTAAATCAAGAGAACAGTGTTGAGGAAAATATATTTTAGCTTCCATTGAAATGTAGAAAAATATAGGACCTTACTCCTAGTTCTCTTAAAACACATTTTAAGAACAAGTAAACTCTTTGCACAGATATATTTCCCTTCTTGCATCTACATGTAAGGTCTTATATCAGAAGTAATTATGTAATATTGGCAGTATACATTCTTTATAGAGAATAGGCACATGATTATTTGCAATCTTTTACAAAGATCTGTATAATCTACTCTAATAAAAGAGTAATATTGAAATTGACCATTTCTCCAGGACACCTAAGCCACGCCCACCAGCCAAGCCATGACCACCAGCCAATCAGAGCAGCTGTATGCAAATTAACCCAGCCAAGATGGAGGTCAATCACCACATAACTAGATCAAACAGGAGGCTTCCATTGCACCAGGAGCAAACTGTCTGCCTAGGCCGGCTGGGCCTCTCTCTGTTCAAGGTAACATAGTTGCAATTATAGAAGCCACAGAGCTGAAGCAAACAGGAGGCTTCCATTGTACCAGCGATGGAGGAAACTGTATGCCTAGGCCAGCTGAGTCTCTGCTAAGGCAACATTGTTTCAACTATAGAAACCATGGAGCTGAAGCCAACAGGAGGTTTTGTCACCTGCCTAGACCTGGGCTTAAAGCAACAATGTTTCAATTATAGAAGATAAGTAAACCCCAGAAACCTACTTCCAGCCAGCCTTGCTGGACGTTGGGTCAATGGGAGCTGTGGGCAGCCTGAAAACCTGAAAACGACCCTTAGCCCCGCACCCAGGCTGGCCACACCCCCATGGGGTAAGGGCTCCCACTGGGGGGCTTGGCCAACCTGCAAACAGCCATAAGCCCCTCACTCAGGCTGGCCAGGCACACCAGCAGGTGGACATCCCCCAAGGGGTCCCAGACTGTGAGAGGGCACAGGCCGGGCTGAGGGACATCCCCCCCTTGTGCACTGGGCCCCTAGTAAAATTATATGAATAGATATCCCTCTCTCAGTGTGTGTGTGTGTCTCTCTCTCTCATTTCTTTTTCTTTCTTTCTAAATATTACTACCTACTCTATTCTTTGTTGAACTGGAGTTTTCTCCTGTAGGAAAAATAATAACTGTTAGGAGATACTTCCCTAGAAATTAGCCCTTTGAAGCAGTTTTGTCTTAAGCAATGTATCATTAATCATTCAGCTAAAACAATCTGGGTCATCAGAAATAACTAATATGAAAATATTATATAGTTTTATAGAAGTCTGAAAACTATAGTTCCTGCTTTATATTTCCTAACTTGCTAAAAACTTACTTGGAAGCCACATTGTTTTTATGGCTTTTGTTTCCCAAGATTTTCTTTAAAAAAAAAATTCTGAATACTTTGTTGTCTGTTGTGTTCTTTATTTTTAGATTTTGTTTTTATTGGTGGAAGCTTCTTACTAAACCACTATTCTAAATAATATTTTTCATTGCATTTAGGGTTTTAGAGAAAATTCATAATAAGGAACAATATATAAATTGTCTTCATTTGTTCATAATCAATGGTACAGGGTATTTACCTGTTTATTATTATTACAGATTGTTGAATATTACAGAGAACTGAGCAGCATAAACAACTTTTCTTTTTCAAAAAATGATCTATTTTATTAAGCACTTCCTGTGAAAATATATTAAACATTATCCAGGTATCATTAACATAAATAATGGGCCTGGAAATATATTATTATTTATTCAAATTTAACATAAAATAATGGTATTAATGTTTAGGGCTTTCTTTGGTATAATACAAGGAACTAATAATTGTCTTTGAAATATCTCTAGATTTTAAAATATGAGCATAATTTTAAAGATCATACTTTTGTGTGAAACAAATCATTTTTTTCCCTAAGTTCAAAGAAGTTTTATATGCGGTCAAAAAGTCATTATGTTTTTCCACTTATTTCCCCCCACTTTATTTTCCACAAATAAATGGAAAACATAAAGAAAAAATAAAGGAGAAAGTATTTTTCCTTCAAACCAACTGATGAAGATACTACCAGAACCAGGGTCTGAGGACAGTATCATCGCCTCTTTATTTTTCACTCCCTTCAGTCACTCTATCTTACAGATTTCCATCGGCCCTTAAGACATCCAGTGCTGCCCCATCCTCTGCCGTCCATTCGGAAACGCCAGCTGTGTCTTTTCATGCAGCTAAGCACAACACTTGAGTCTGCATTAAGGGTCTTCCAACATAAGCCCAGCTCTCAGGCCGCTCCCAATCCTGCACAGCAGTCAAGGATGTTCAGTTACTCCAGATTTCACGTTAGAAAGATCAGTTTTCTAGAAGCCACAGGAACTGCTTCTCCAGTTTGGGAATAAGAATAAACCAGGCATTTCTGCCTGGAGGAGAACCAGCCTCCTCGCTGAACAAGCTATCAAAGCATTTCACTAAAGCAAATGAACCAGCTGGGCTGCTCCCCGTGGTCTCACCTCTGCTTAATCAACTCAAGTAGATGGCATACATCTTCCCCGAAGTGTTTAGCACTGATGTCAGTGGTCACGGGACCCAGGGCCCCTCTGTCAGGATGTAGAATGTGCCACACTAAATGACCTTATATACAGTTGTCAGGGTTGTGAAGGGATCCATGAATGCTTACGAATTTGTTACAACACTATGTTCTAATGCAGAGCTATATTTTATCAAGATAACTTAAACCACTGATGTAAACTGTACATTGTTCCAATGAAAATTATTACTGTCTGACCAGAGCACTCAGAATAACCTAAAGTGATACACAAACCTGTGCTTCTATTTTTCTGCCATAAACTTGGTCAGCATGCACTTCAGTGTTGCCTGTCTGTGTGGAATTCTGAGAACATAATAATCATATATAAATAAGATACTATGAAGGGCACTGGTTTAATCTTGTACATAAACAAACATCACTTTTTCTACTTTTATCTGTATTATTTCTCAAAGCAAACACTATCTATCCATTTAGAAAGAATAATATGTATCTATGTTTTTATAAGGTTTTGATATATTTATATATGGTATGTCATATACTATATATATCTATGTATCTATCTACCTATCTCTCCACATTTATAAGTTGTTGACTTTATATCCCCCAGCCTCCGCCTTCTGCTTGCAATGGCAGTCAGGAAGATAATAAGAAAACTGTAGAGTTTGAAGGACTTCAATTTCACAAATCACTGAATGGAAACTAATTCTGAATCCTCTTCCTTTCTTTCTTCGGTCACCTCCTCTGACCAGGCAGGAGAAGCCAGTTGCCCATCTTTTGCCTACTACCCATCAGATGTCAATCTAGTGGCAAAGTAGACACTATGGAAAATATGAATACCTGTTTTGTTCACCATGACTTTTATGACATCCTTTAAAAGTAGTGCAGGATTGCAATGGCTTTTATTTTTCAAGTTAATTAGGAGGTTGTGGGAAGATCTTATTTGATTTTATTTAATGGCAGATGCTCTCTTTCTCAAGCTAGGAGAAAAGTTTTGGCTGGTAGCCACAGCATTTGGGCAACGTTCTTTATGGCATTTAAAAAGCGACATTGACTTGAGAAAGCAGCATCATGTGACAGGACTGTGGCAGTCTTAGCACTGCAGGTGCCAGAAAGCGCTCGCTCTGGGCGGCTTGGATGACTCCAAATACTTAAGAGTGTTTTCTGCATGTGGAAGAGGGTCCCCGCAGTGCCTTAATCTCTACCACGAGCGAGGAGAACCCCGCTTCTGAAGCTACTGGTGTGCAGTTTATTACCCTGCGAGGCAGGAGAACAGACACGTATCACTGACATTTAACAAAGCTAGCTTTCAGGATTTGCCTTTATTTGCCCTTTTGCTATGGTCTCATTCTGTAGAAAAACATTCCAGGAATGATGGCTTTTAAATCAGGTCCTAAGAAGCATTTTCTTCTTCAAATCATCTGAAGTCTTTAAAAATGCCAGGATGTCTTTTAACAGTTTTTAAGGGCTTTCTTTGCCCCTCTTTTATATGTATCTACAAAATGCAAACTGATGTCTAAAATATTGTTCCCTCCTGGCATCTGAGACGCGAGGCCTTAGATCACAAGTACTTCTGCAATCCGGCAGCGTTCCTTATGGAAATCGGCACATTTGATTATTTCCATCTTGGCAGGGATCTATCTATACAGTCGCATTTGCATCTAGCGGATGCTATGAAGCTGCTTCTGAAAAGTAAGATGTGCAGCTGTTTTTCTAGTTTCACTCTGAAGTGTCATGAGTAAAGAGAGAAGCCATCAGTTGGTCATGGCTGTTCTGGTTCCCGAGGTTCACCAGAGTGGAAGGCCACAGCCTCACCTCCCCCACGGGCCAGGCGCAGGTCCGGCTGGCGCCCCCGTCAGTCTCTGGGGGGACTTCTCCTTCCTCCGATGCCTTGGCTTAATGTGGACAACCAGTCCAGAGTAAGTGTATTAAGAAGGGACAAATGAAGACACATATATGGAATTTAGACGCAGATTAAGTTTCCGTGCAGATCCTCTTCTCTGAATGTAGCTGGAGGCTCAGCCACAGACCGGTTTGCCTGGCTAGCGTTTAAGGACTTCAAGGCTTTGGTTCCCTTCCCTTAATTCTGTCCAGTATTGGTTCAGACGCCTGAGGTCAGCTCTAGGTAGGTACCCTTGGTGGGAGGTAACTTCCAAGCACGTGAATAGTTTTCTTCCGTCCTTTTTCCTCGAATTCTCTCTTGTTGAACCTCCATTCAGACAGCTTTGGATCTGAAATCCACAAAGGAAAGATACCGTCCCCTCTCTGTTCCCAAGTAACTCCTCCCCTCTAAGACTGGCCCTCAATACCTTCCCACATCTGTATTATTTGTGCTGCATTGGCGGTCTCTTTCCTGGAATGAGTACTTTCAACTCCAACCTGTTTTTCTCTGTACTGTTTCCTGTAACTTAAGCAAGTAGAAGACGTCTCTTGTGCCATTAGGAACCACAAAGGGACTATGGATATGTGAGGCGGTGCTGGGGACAGAGGCCTGAGAATTGTTCTATCTTGTGGCTTTCACAGTGGATCTCCAGACCAGCATCACCATTCTTACCCGGAGACCTGTTAGAAATGCAAATCCCTGTCCTTGCCACAGGACTAATTAGAAACTCTGGGAGTTATTGCCAACAATCTGTTTTAACAAGCCCTGCAGTGATTCTAATACATGGGAAAATTTAAGAAGCTCTGCTCTACCGTAAGGTAGTCAATTTCCGTTGTTTGTTTTTTGTTTGTTTGTTTTTACATAGCGGTCATTTTTTTAAAAACCTGTTTTAAGCAAGTTCTCTAGCAAGATGTTTAAGTTGGTGTTATGTCTCAGAACCAAGTCTAGGTTCTGCCTTAGAATTAGTCGTATGGTGTCAGATTCCTCGCATCACCTTTCAACATCTCGTGGAGTCAATGCCAAGAAGAATCGCTGCAGCATTGAAGGCAAAAGGTGTCCCAATGAAGTACTGATGGGGTGGTCATAATAATCTGGTCACTCGGAGTATATAAACATAACTTTGTTTTTTCATGACTCAAATTCTTTCTTACTCTATTCTTTTCTAGGAGCCAGAATTGTCATCTTCATATTTTAGGATTTTCTCTTTCTTTTTGGAATTGCTATAAATTATGAGCATTTATGTATCATGTTGACATCTTTGGGAGGAATAAGAGACTACTGGACTTTAATCTGTGTCTCTGCTGTTGTTCCCTCTTTTATCCCCCCGCCCCTCACCCCTGCCAAAAAAAAGTCAAAAGGTTCATTGGGTCTCTGGGACTTATCCTTGTAGCTAAGGGGAAAAAAAGAAGAATTTTATCTCGTGCACTAGGTCTATCTCACGATGCCACAGCCAAGCTCTCATTTAAGAAGCCAGGCACTGTGTTATCTGCCCTCAGGGGTCTCATGCTGTCCGGAGTTTCTTCCCCTACCCAATCTTCCATGGTTACCCCAGGATCATGCTCTGCAGGGCATGAAGCAAAAACTTCTCTCCCAGGCCCATGTCAACATCTCACCATCTTGTTTCCATCTGTCTCCATCTCCTTTCCTCTTCATGGCCAGAGGCTATGAAAATAAGCTCTAACTGGTCATCTGTTCTTTTAAACTTACAGGCTAAATTCATATAGTTTCTTTTCAGATTAGTCTTTGGAGGCACAAGAAGTAGAATGTTAGTTTCTCTGTTAAAAAACACACCTTATGGGAACCACTGGATGCATTTGGCCCAAATGTGGGAAGGCTGATGCTTAGAAAGTAATGCAAGAGTTTGGGGGGAAGGGAGGAGCACGTCATGCGCATTCCTGATGTTTTTGTCCATATGGATAGATGTCCGCTGGGGTGAAATCTCTTACCTTCTGCTGTCACTCCTGCCCTGTTCCCTCCAATAGTAGAGAATTAGCATAATGCATTTGGAGAGACTAAACTGGCAATGTGCGGCTCCGTTCTTTCCTTCTTGGGAAAAAGAAAACCCTCCTGATGAGAATATATGCTCAGTCTCTGCTTTCAGCATGAAGCAGAAAGAGTCTGTTTCCACAGGGGAGGCCTGGGATCACTCAGGGCAGTCTGGTGTGAGATGAGTGGGTGCATTTGTTCAAGTCTGTGGTGCATTACAAATAGTGTAAACATACGTTTCAGCTTGTCTGGTCTCCATTTATGTGTAATA
>PVJC01054356.1:0-10534 GCA_004026665.1 Murina feae | reverse complement strand
ATTTTTAATATACTTATTGACCAGCAATATATCCTCTTTTGTGAAGAGCCCATTCAAATCTTTAAATCAATTCTTATTGTTTTTAGAACTTCTAGAACTTTTAGAACTTCTCCACAATGTGTCAATTTCTTTTAAAGTCAGAGGGAAAAAGTAGGTATCATTCAGCTTAAATCATGTTTGTCTTTATACCCTTGTAGTTGGAAAATATATGCATTTATTTATTTGTTTATTTATTTATTTATTTAATAGAGGAAGGGGACCATGATGGCAAAAGTGACTGGGGACCATGAATGTCATAATGTGGCCCTGATTTTTGAGGATGTTTCTAGTTTTTCAATGAAAGTTCTGTGTCCTGAGAAACCCTTCAGTCCTAGGCGAACTTAAGGGAAAGTAACTTAGAAAGAAAATAGGACAGGTAGCCAGGAGTTCTTACCTGGACTTTGCTGTGCTCTAGCTGGGTAACTACTGCAGTCACTAAACTTCTGTTTTTCATAAATGTTGACTAGGATAACAACATTTAGTTGTAGTTATTATATTGTATTTATCTGTTGTTATCGCATTGTAACTTACCCTTATTTTATCACAACATTTTTGCCTGTTCCCCCTTTATTCTCTCTTCTACTAATAAGTATCCTGGTCATCCTTTGGAAACCAACCTGTATAGTGGTAGGCCATGGCCAGGTTTGCCTACAGAATGCCCCTAAGTTTCCCAAATAAGGAAATTTGTAGGAAATTTGTAAATTTTCCAGTGCCTATACAACTAGAATGTCAAGGCCCAGAATCTGGCAAATAGGCCTGATGATGTGGCAGAATTATTGTCTTCTATAGTGGTTTAAGTTGTTTCTGTGTGATGAGACTGGGCATATAAAGAGTACTATGTCCACAATTCCAGGCTCCTCTGACTGGAAGACAGCCTATTCTATACACGCTGTCAAGTCTTCCAGGATTTAGGCCTGCCTTTGTGAACTACAAGGTAGGTCAGGAACTGGGCCTTCCACCCTAAGCCCTTATTTCATGTATATCCTTTGCCCTGGTTCTTATTTTCAGACATTGCAGTTTGATTTAGAGCAGTGGTTCTCAACCTGTGGGTCATGACTCCTTTGGGGATCAAACAACCTTTTCACAGGGGTCGCCTAAAAACATCCTGCATATCAGATATTTACATTATGATTCATAACAGTAGCAAAATTACAGTTATGAAGTAACAATGAAAATAATTTCATGGTTGGGGGTCACCACAACATGAGGAACTGTATTAAAAGGTCACGGCATTAGGAAGGTTGAGAACCACTGATTTAGAGCATATCAGTCTTTATGATTTGTATGGATATTCATTTTCCTCTGACACTTTTTGGGTGAATATGTGGCCCAGGCTCTGCCAATAACATCAAATCTCCTATATCCACAGTGTTGAGTTCATAAATGATAGCTAAACCCTAACATAACCCCCAGTGAGGGAGCAATATGGTATAGGGGCCAGGATCCAGAGAGCCTAGGTTCAGGTCTTGACTGTGCCACTCACAGGCTGTGTGAACTTGGGAAAGTTACTGAACCTCTTTGGGCCTCAGTTTCCTCATGCATAAAACTGGGATAATAATAATTCCTGACTTATAGAGGTTTTAAATAGGAGAATGCTCATAAAGCCCTTAGTACATTACAGTTCTTTGCATGCAGCTATTGCCACAGTGACCTATTATTCAGTTTGCACTGTGAGCTTAGTAAATCAGATTCATCCTATATATTAAAAGGCTAATATGCAAATTAACCAAATTACAGAACAGCCGGTCGCTATGACGTGCACTAAGCACCAGGCAGACGTTCAAACATAGGAGTTGCCCCCTGGTGGTCAGTGCATTCCCACAGGGGGAGTGCCGCTCAGCCAGAAGCGTGGCTCACAGCTGGCGAGTGCAGTGAAAGTGGCAGGAGCCTCTCCCATCTCTGCTGACATCCCCCAAGGGCTCCCAGACTGCTGCAAGAGGGTGTAGGCTGGGATAAGGAACCTCCCCCCTCTCCAGTGCACGAATGTCGTGCATTGGGCCTCTAGTTATATGATAAAAAAGAAGAAGTTATTAAGGTTGAAAATTTTCTTCATATTTTGTTTGTAACTATCTCTAGTTTATGGGATATTTAGAAGAATCAGAGTTTGGATAGTCAATTCTCTGCAGTTTGATGACTTGGGTCATAGAAATGTGTGGCACCATACTGACCAACATCCTGAAATGATAGTAGCTCAGAGATACTAAGTTTTTGAATTTCAAGTGACTTATAAAAATTATACTTCCTTACTGATAATAAATAGTACTAACTAACACTTAGATAGTACTTACACTATGTCAGAAACTAAGTACTTCATATGGGACAACTCACCAGTGCTATTGTTCATGCCTATTTTACTAAAAAATAAATTGAGGCACAGAGGAGTTTAGTTAACTTGCCCTGATCACACAGCTGGTGAGCAGCAAAGTGTGGTTCAATTGCAGCCTGTCTGATGCTCTAAATGTTACTCTCTCGCCACCACCAATTGAATTTATGACTTCAGGGACAGAAAAGAGGCATGGATGATTTCTTCACTGTAGTACAACTCTAGAGATTCAAACTAGATGCATAGATTGAGCAAATTCCAATTAAAGATTGTAATAAATTCATCTTGCTGAATAACTGTAAGCTCAGAGGAAACTTAGATTGTAAAGATTTTAAGTTCTGTTTGGTGAGGGGGAAAAAAAATCACAATTTCAGAAGAAATTCAGAGATGTTGATGACCAGAGTGGCTGACTCAGTTGTAAGCTAACTGAGCCCAGTGAGTATCCCTGGCATTCTAGAGACCAAGACAAATCTCAGAATTAACCTACAATTTCTGGCCATATAGCCAAACCAGGCAATATTTGGGTCTAGTTGGTTTGTAAAAGTATATTCCCTTATGAAGCTGTTGGAGGAGAAGCTAGTGCTGGAGCCAGAATTGGCTGTGTAAGCCTTTGCCTTTCATAGAAAGAGTTCATTTGTTAAATAGTAGCATTTTTAGTAACATGATGAAAAAGGACCACTGACTATTGTAGCTCTGTAACATACTCTTGTAAGAATAATGTTGATTAAATTATTTTACTGGGCTGTTTTCCTGTTGATGCTTGAAAATTCAATATTTTTAAAAAGCTAAGTTTACCATTATTATACATGAAAATACTTTTCTGGTGACTCAACATGGATTTCTGTTTTACTTGCCATTATTGAAACAAGTCCTTGAAAGAAATAGCTTCTAATATTCTTTTTAGTGCTAAAATTTTGATTCTATCTTATCCTTGTCACCGAATTGGAGTCGGCATAAGGCTAAGAGATAAGATGAATTTAAGTGGGTTTTCAGCACATGCTAAATCTTTTCTAATGCACATACATACACACACTTGCACACATACATCATTATAAACCTGTACACAGAAGATAATATGTATTTTTAAAATTAATTTCTAAAATGCCCTAAACATTAACCCATGTAACTGGTGGCCTGTGCCTTACAAGCGGGCTCACTGAAGTACGTGGAGATTGGATTGCAGCTCTGGCCTCTGAGAATATTGGCAAATTTGCATTTATGTGACATTCATTTGCTTCAAGTATGTCATTGGTGAGTTCTCTGTTTTAGCGAGTGCCAGATGTATTCTTCTTCTGAATATATTTGGTGAAACTCTATTTCTGAATGCCAAATGGACATGAGAAAACTTTCAGTCATCTGGCGCTTGTAAATTGTTCTGAAATTTTTGGAATTTTATTGAAGGCTTGATTTCATCATAGAGCAGAGAATACCTTGGATGAATAAAAAGCAAATCAATCAAAAATGTTTGGAATCAGTAATTAGAATTTCTTGGAGAGATAAAATGTATGATGTAAATCCACTTGCAAAAAAGATTGCTTTCTAATAAGTTATCAGATCTTACAGAGCAACTTCAAATGCAGACACAGATGTGAAGTTTTATTTTTGTTTTTGGTTACAAGTTTCTCCCTCTCTCCTTTCAAACTTAGCTTTTCTGGAAACTTTATTTGGCTAATCAAGGCTGATGGGGTTTCAAGATATTGTTATATAAAGCATAAAATTAGAAATAATACACTCTGAAAATAGTTAATTTTATTTCAATGTGTAATTTAAAGAAATGGATTATCACTCTCCTACTTTTGCCAGTTTGGAGTCTTTTTATATTTTGCTGACCTGTAGAATTTTTGATATCCTACTCTCCAGCTCTATTTTACCATACTTGAGTCATTTTTTCCTTCACTTTGTGGATTATTAGTAGAATAGAAAGTTATCCTCATCTGTCTTTTTGTGAATACTTAATCTTGTACCTTGAAACTGATTAGTTACTCCAGTTGGTTTTTAAATGTCTTAAAAATTAATTTTGTAGGGAACAGGGATTCAAACAAAATCAAAGACATTGTATAGGCTGAAATTTAGAATTTTAAAAAGTGTGTAATAGCATTAGGAATACTGATTTCTAATTTTTTTTCCTTAGTACATCATATCCTATAGCAATGGAACTGCTTAGAAGGAAAGCCTAAAATGGAATGGAAGCTATTTTCTCTCAGCTCTTAGAGGAATATTAAGGCATAAATTATTTTGATAAACTAGCATTGACTTCTTTCTCACTGTAGAATCTAAAAAGGCAAAAAAATAAAAAACTCACACCTCAAACACTTTCTACTTGGAATTATAGCGTGCTGCTAATGGAAACATATAGAAATGACATATCTGACTTTTATTGTTGATTGAATAGGGCAAATGTGGAAACTCTATTCAAGGTAAGAGGTTAAAAGTTTACACATCCACAAGGGAGATATTGCAAGGATATTGCTTATATTTAAGTGTTGTGTGTGTGTTTTTTTTAAAAAATAACTCTGTTCAAGCAGATGCTTCAATTGTAATTAATGTTTAAAAAGGCCAAGAGTTTTAAAACACTTGAATTTGTTCAATTTAGTTGGAAGGATGGCAGGATCAGAAAGGATTTTCCAATCTGATTTAATATAAATGAATTCATTTTATGGTGAAAAGAAAAAATAAGAAAAAGGGAATATTAGCAGCCATCTACTCTAACTCCATCATGGAACTTGGAGATCAGATGACTTGTCCAAGTTAACTCTAGTTATTGGCAGAGCCAAGGACTAGAACCATGTGTCTGACTTCTCATCTTTGGGGCATTCCACTTCCCTGCCCTATCTCTTTATTTATAACCTCCTTTGTGTATTTGACATCATTTCCATTATCTTCATCCATCATATAACACGAATTTGGCTGAGGCATTTTCCAGGCTTAGGGAGCTGTTGGGTGGAGCTGACATGTACTTGTGCAGAATTAAATGGGTGTTACCTGGTATCTTTCTTCTGCTAAGCTGTGATCTTCTTGAAGGCAGGGATTGTGTTTGTCCATCTCCCTTCCAGCCCACATTGCAGAACTTGCTCTATGAAGCTTTATGCAGAATCTAGTCTGCCTCAGGAATTCCACCTGCCCTTTTTTAAACTTCTATCCCATTCTCTCTTCCTAGGAGTCCTCCTCTGAGCCTGTACCTCATTTGGACGGACAATTCACCTGGTCAGCCTGATTTTTATTTTTGAATCTTTCCTAGAAATTACCTTTTATATTATTTCTGCTAACCACTATTCTCCGCAGACCTTGGTTAAGTGACCCGCATACCTGCCCATATTTTAAGCTTCCAGATCACTGCCCAGGTCCCACCTGTCTGGGAGCTGTAATTGGTAGTTTTTATATGTGTATTCCTGAAGGAATGAGGATAACCGGGCACTTGTTAGATACTCAACATGTGTTTGTGGAATGAACATCAAAAACACTTCATAGTGTCTTCTTTGTCCTTATCCTTTTCATCTTTTCATTGACTAATTAGCTTGGAGAGATGATGTTAAGCATCATGTGTGCTGTAAAATGACTCATGATTCAATTGATCACACATAGATACATAAATAAAACTTACTCATCACATAGCTGCTTTAAATACCTGGAAAATTCTATGAATTACATGATTTTTATCCTTCTTTGTGAAGACTTAGTTTGGATATGATTTTGCTCTATTAATGGGTAATTTTCTCACCTAACTATCTAGTCAGTGAAGTAAACAGAGTCGTACTATATGCATATGTTGAATTTCTATCACGTAGTCTTCTTTCAAACACTCAGAAATTTTGGGCTAAAGCTAACTAATAAATAGCAATTAAAAATAATGTGAGCCAGCTATATTTTAGACAAACTGGTAGTTATTTTTCTTCTGCAGAAGTATATAAAAGTATAACAATAGGTTTAAAAGTAATTGTCTTGATTAGAAGCTTTTTTTCTAGTGATTTACTAACATTTACAAATGAATTTACTGTTTTCCTAAACATTCTGTAGTTTCCTTCTTCCTAATGACTCTTTTACACAATAGTATTTGTTTTATTCAGATTAAAAATAATATATGCTCAATGTAGACATTTAATAAAATATAGGGAAAATAAAGATGTAAATTAAATGATCCATAATGAAAATGACTTCAATATTATCACCCTAAGAGACAACCACTATTAATATTTGGTTGTTTTTCTTTCTATATTTGTCTATATGTTCATTCACTCTCTCTCCCCATACTTATTCTCAGTGAACATGCTAATATCGACAATGTTATTTTGGAGCATATACATTATATATACATACAAAATTTTATATATTGTTTTTCGTTTCTCAACATTGTATTTTAAACATTTCCTCATATCATGTAGTGTTTTATAAAACTTATCTTTGATTTTCTTTACTCATAATCTTTAGTCCTAGGTTCTGATCATTACTGAATTGGATGGACAACCATTATTTCCTGGATAAAAATCATGCTCCACTTTAGTTGGTTGAAAATCCAGCTTTAAGAGGAAAATTATTGCTTCCATTTTATCATACTTACAGATTGGGTTAAATACTTGTCTACACTATAACAGCACCACATGTATTTCTGTTTTCATGACACTGACCTACCATTTATGATTCTCATGTATATGTGTACCTGTATGTCTATCTCCGCTGTAGGATCAAAAGCTCCTTGAGGGGCCAGGTCATATTAATCTTGATATGCTCAGTTCTCAGATGAGTGGCTCTAGTTTGTGCTTCATATGTGTTTATTAAAGAAAAATGGAGAAATGGAGCCCCAGGGACATTAAGTTGTCTAGGCTTCTTTGCTGGAGGGCAGGGCTGGTCTGTTTCTTTGTTACTGAAGTTACTCCAGGCCTCAGCATGCCTACATCGATGATAATAATCTGTTTTCTGGTCTTTGTGTCTGTTTTTTACTGAAGGACCTTCAGTCCCAAATTTTCTCCTTGTGGGCAGAACAGCCTGGGATACGGTGTTGGGGTGTTACATGGGCTTATGAATGCACCCTTCTCACTTCTGCTGACAACTGAGAGCTACTGGACCTGCAAAATGGTATAATTCTCTTGGGGATGAAGTCTGAGGTATTCCATTGGGCACTGCAGCTCCCACAGTTGGTCTAGAGCCTTTGAGGTTCCAAAATGAGCTGTTTTCTGGAGCCTCTAATGCTCTGAAACTGCCTTGGACTCATGCAAAAGTGAGGGAAATGTCTTTTGCTCCCTCTTGACCTATATTTTGCCACATGGGCACCAAAGTGGCATTGCATTGAGCATCAATACTTACACATTCAATAACAGAAACAGTTTCTCTCAACAGTGCCTTTCCATAGGAATCAATGTCTGAGGCTTTAGCAAAGGAGACAAATCTGAGTCACCATGTTACCTTAGGACATACTGCTATCCTCCTTTCTTCCTCCCCAACTACTGTGTCTTTGATATTGAATCAAGTGTAGATTCTCCCTAGGAGGCCTCTCAGTTTCCCAATGCAAATCACCTTCCACCAGGCCACCCTCCCTGTTCACCAAACTCAATGTCTGAATTTCAATGGAAAACAGGACATATGTATTTCTATGTCAAACTGTACATTAGTTGCCTTGCCGGTGTGACTCAATGGTTGAGCATTGACCTAGGAACCAGGAGGTCACAGTTTAATTCCCGGTCAGGGCACATGCTCAGGTTACAGGCTGGATTCCCAGGGTGGGCGTGCAGGAGACAGCTAATTAATAATTCTCTCTCATATTGATGTTTCTATCTCTGTCTCCCTCTCCCTTCCTCTCTGAAGTCAATAAAAATATATTTAAAAAATTTTACGATAGTCTGCAAGGATAATCTGAAGTTGGACATGAAGATAGAAAAGATTTTGAACTTCCACCACAGAGTCAAGAACCTTTGAAAAATTGCTATTCTTGCTACATGCTGGCTCTTATTGGTATGTCTAATCATTATCACTTTTCTTCTATGCTGCATAGTATCTACTGTTTGCCTTTTCTCTCTATCATCTTTTAGCTCCTCATTAATTTTTCTGCTAGCTGCTGAGGAAAGTCAGGCATCTTAAACCAACATCACTGCATTTACATGGGATAGGTAAAAACAGGGTAAAAAAAAATAAGGGTATCCTTGTCCCTTTTATTCTTACTCATTTTTCTATAAGATCCTTAAACTGGAGTTGAGCGAGTTAAGAATTAGTTTAAATAGAATAAAATATTTGGAAGTCATATAAAAGGAACTGGTTTCCTGTCTTCTATATTTTAGCCTGATGATCATTTTTCAGACCCATCTTATTCCTAAAGGCCCAGTGCATGAATTCATGCACGAATGGGATCCCTCCGCCTGGCTGGTGATCAGGGCCGTCTCACTCAGTCCTGATTGGAGGGTGGGGTGGTGGTGCGCATTTAGGGAGAGGGACCACGAGAGGTTGGCTGGCCATGGGAGGTTGGCTGTGGTAGCGCACTGATCACCAGGGGGAAGCTTCTGTATTGAGTGTCTGCCCCCTGGTGGTCAGTGTGTGTCATAGCGACCAGTCGTTCAGTCATTTGGTCATTTGGTCAACTGGTCATAAAGGTCGCTTAGGCTTTTATATATATAGATTCTCATATTTATCAAAGATCCTGCACATTAAACAGGCCCTAAGTCTTTAATTCTTTGACTTTCTCTGTCATTCATATTCTTCTTATGATTACACTTCACAGCTAGAGATTTGACCCATTCCTTTATTATATAGATGAAGAAATTTACTTGAAAACAGACACATACACACACAAACACTTAATAGCAGAACTCAGTCTGGAATCCTGTTTTCTTGATAATATGCCAGCTTCCAATATGTGGAAATATAATTTATATGAGGAAGCTCTTATTCATGTATTTGAAATTGATTGATAGAGGTTCCTAAATTATAAAGTCGCTCTAAAGCCAGAGACTGTATGCTTTTCAAGTAGCCTGCTAAGTCAATAAATTCTATAGAAAGTAAACCTAATAGCCAAACCATTTATGGATGGAATTTATTTGAAACAATTAAATGCATTTTGTTGCTATAATTGAACTTCATGAATCGGAAGTAAAACTTATCCAAATGTCTATGTAAAATCATCTGTTTGGTTTGTGTATATCAATGTGTGTTATTTATTTATCTTTTAAAATAGTTTGTTTTTAAAATTTTTATTGGTCTCTCAGCCTTTCTACAAATATTTGTAGAACATGTGCTATATATTAAGCATTGAGTTTACCACCATTGTTCTGAAGGATATTAGAATCCAGAGGGTTGTCAGACCCGTAAGCAGGAAATTATAATGCCATGGGATGGAACAGCACAGAAAGTGTAAGGAAGAGGCAGTTAATCCCACCTTGAGAAGTCAAAGAAGCCTTGCTTCCTAGAAAGAATGACATCTAAGACAAATTCTTAGAGTCAGTTAGCCAGGGGAGGGGAGGAATTGGCCTTTCATAAAAGGCTCAGGGAGCTTCCAGTGGAATTATAAGCAGTTCAGTATGAATGGAGTAGAGAGAGCAAGGATGGTGGGAAAAGGAGGTGAGCCTGGAGAAATAAGCTGGGGTTGGGTCATGAGGCTATTGTTTGTCATAGTAAGCAATCCGGGCTACATGGTGCTATATAAGTGAGTTTCAAGTATATGTGTCTCAAATTGAAACGTGTTGACTTAATTTAGAAACAGAAGTCCTATTTGATCTTGAAGAGAGCAGTTTAATGGGAGGAGTGGGCGTGTCTAACAGACCGCAGCAGGTTGAAGAGTGAATGAAAAATGATGGAGTAGAGACAGTGGTTGCTGTCAAGTCAAGAAGTTGAGTCAATCTTTTAAAGTTTGTATGTCATTAAACATATAGGATTAATTTAGAATTTTAGGTTGGCTGCAATAACAGGTGATAGGTTTGCCATCATATACCTCTCTTGATGTAGGCTAATTTTATTTTCCAAGAGTACTGTGAAGAAAATAATGTTAGGTAATAAAAAATGTTTCCTCCAAACAGAAGTGTCTTTTTATGATCAAGGCTAACTTACAAATTATGGTGTGTCTGAGTTAGATCTGACAAGTTCCTACAAAGTTCTGTCTCATAATTAGTAATTGAGAGAAGTTAAAAGTAGTTACAGTTACTGCAATAAAGAAAGCAGGTTGCAAGAATTTAACATTTTTACAGAAGAATTCAT
>PVJC01054355.1:0-10526 GCA_004026665.1 Murina feae | reverse complement strand
ATAAAAAAGTATGAAGATAGTGTAAGGAGTCTCTGGGACAACTTCAAGCGTACCAACATCAGAATTATAGGGGTGCCAGAAGAAGAGAAAGAGCAAGATATTGAAAACCTATTTGAAGAAATAATGACAGAAAACTTCCCCCACCTGGTGAAAGAAATAGACTTCCAAGTCCAGGAAGCGCAGAGAACCCCAAACAAAAGGAACCTAAGGAGGACCACACCAAGACACATCATTATTAAAATGCCAAGAGCAAAAGACAAGGAGAGAATCTTAAAAGCTGCAAGAGAAAAGCAGTTAGTTACCTACAAGGGGACACCCATATGACTATCAGCTGATTTCTCAACAGAAACTTTGCAGGCCAGAAGGGAGTAGCAAGAAATATTCAAAGTGATGAACAGCAGGAACCTACAACCAAAATTACTTTACCCAGCAAGGCTATCATTCAGAATTGAAGGTTAGACAAAGAGCTTCACAGACAAAAAAAAGCTAAAGGAGTTCATCACCACCCAGCCAGTATTATATGAAATGCTGAAAGGTATCCTTTGAGAAGAGGATGAAGAAAAAGTAAAGATAAAAATTATGAACAACAAATACATATCTATCAACAAGTGAACCTAAAAATCAAGTGAATAAAAAATCTGATGAACAGAATAAACTGGTGAATAGAATAGAATCAGAGGCAAAGAAAGGGAGTGGACTGACAATTTTCTGGGGTAAAGGGTGTTGGGGGTGCGGGAAGAGAATGGACAATGATCATACACCTATGGATGAGGACAGCGGGGGGGGGGTGTGGGAACAGAGGGTGGGGTGGGAACTGTGAGGAGGGGAGCTATGGGGGGGAAAAAGAGGAACAACTGTAATAGTCTGAACAATAAAGATAAATTAAAAAAAGAAATGGTTTCAAGTTCTAGAGGACATGGTTACTAGAGGATACGGTTTAAGTACTGGAGGAGCTCCTAGTCTAGTGGGAGAGAAATGTGTAATTTCAATATAATATATAGAATAGAAGTTTGCACAGTTTATTGTGGGAAACCAGCAGAAGGGCCTTTAGCCCAGCCTGGAAGACCAGTCCATCTCCTGCAGGAGGTGGGCGCCTGTAACAAATTTTGGAGGAGGAGTTCAAGTTAATGTGGTAATGGGGAAGGGAAAGTTTTCTCTGTGACCCTTCAAGGATATGGGTCTCTATTCCTAGAGCCTAGCACAATGCCTACCGTTTACTAAGTTATATAAGGAATAAGTGGCTGAATCTGACCATAGCTTCCTTATGGGGATGCTTTCTGTTTGTATCTTTGATCATAAAGAATCACTTATGTAGATGATAAATAAGACTGACTCTGAATGGAGTTCAGTGATCCACTGTATCCTCATGTCTGTCAAGTATTTCCAATAGATAAAGGAGGTGGGTAAGAAAACATTTCTGTATTTTAATTTCTCCTTCTGATCTTCTAGCTAAACCTTTACTAATGGGCCTAAAAGTTCTCAGTAAACCCTCCATTTTATGGAAAAAAGAAAGAGTCTTTTATGTTAGTCTTTTCAACTGTATTTTCATCTGCTTTCATTACAATATTCACTGTTCATCCTGAGATCATAATCTTAGGACATGACAGGACTTATCCCACCATGCAATTGAAAACAACCCAGGTGAAGGTAGTGTTCAAAGTGTTCTTAGGCATTCAGTCATCCATTAGTCACTATTATCTAGGAAAAATGGGCCCAAGAACATACCGACATGCTTCCAGATTTATCAAGAACCAAGCACACAACTCTATCTCTGATCCTCAGCAATGAGAAGACAGGTGAAGGGGGTGATTCCACCATAGGTGTGGTGTTTTTAAAATCCTCAGAGTTGCTGATCACCTCCCATGTGCTTCTGAATTCGCACTTCTTGTTTTGTAGGCTTGGGGCTTCTCCATTATGATTATCTTTATTACAGAATTTAACAACCTAAAAGGTTAATAAGATTTAAAAAAGTGTTATATATGATGCATTTAAACATTAAACTAAAAATTTGATAAAAATAAAAAATCTTTGCAAATAGGCATTTTGTTTAATGAAATTTGGTTCATTGAGGAATCGTAGAATACTAAGGTGGATTTTCAATGGTAGTAATAATAAATAACACTAGTTGAGTGGTTACTATTTGCCAGTCAATGTTCAAAGAACTCTATATTAATATATTTAATCCATCAGGTCACCTGCACAGATATTTTATAAACATGATAACATGTCCTTTGATTATAAATATACTGTATGAAGAAATAATTGACATACTTACAGAAGTAATACCTTGCATAAACATTATGGATGACTTTTCAGTTTGAACTTTGTCAGGGAAAAATTGACAATCTTTTTCATATAGTTTTGTCTTAGAGTCAATTTTACATTTATTAAGTACACAGCTATTTCCTTGACATTTATAAACTCTATTCATACCAGTAATATCTGTGGAACACCTGAAAATAAGTGACAGTTAGTCTTTGAGGCAACCTAACCAGTAACAATTTTTTGAAAATCTTACGTGTTTCTTTCACAATGATCTTATATCAAGGTTTTTATTCTTATTTGACAGTAAAGTTTAAGGATTTCTACCAGAGCAGTTCTCCAAGAAATTTCAGAGGGAAATTTTAAGTGGTATCCCCAGTATATGAAATGGATGAGCTATCTGCTGAGATTAAAAAGTTGCTGATGACCTGTTAACAATAATGACTCTAGGCTCCCCTTTTTCAAATATCTCTCCTGGTAGCCTTGTGGAAATAAATGCATTGCAGGCATCTGGGCAAGATAACTTGTGAAACCATTTACTCTTGGTACCATCTTAGCTTAAAATTCTTTACAGATTCCCCCCCCCCAAAAAAAAGCTAACTCTAAAATAATGGGATGTGCATAACTATAAGTATTTTGATTATTCAAGGAGCATTTTTAGCCAAAGTGAAATGTGGCCTGAAGGAAAGACTGAAGTATTGCCTAGGACAGTAAAACATGGTGGAGGCACCCTAACTGGTTTGGCTCACTGGATAGAGCATTGGCCTGTGGACTCAAGGGTCCCAGGTTCAATTCTGGTCAAGGGCATATCCCCCAGAAGGAGGTGTGTAGGAGGCAGCTGATTGATGTTTCTAACTCTCTATCCCTCTCCCTTTCGCTCTGTAAAAAATTAATAAAATATTAAAAAAAGAATGGTGGAGGCATTTTAGACATATGTTTTATTAAAATGGAATTGGCCACTGGTGTCAGTGATTATAACAAACATGCTGGCATGTGAATATATCCCACCTATTCAGTGTGTTTCCAGCTCATATTTAAGAAACAATTGTGTGTGGGGGGGTGAGGGCAAGTGCTGGGGGGCGGGTAGGAGAGGTTAAGGGGGAGGTCAATGGGGGGAAAAAAGGAGACATATGTACTGCTATTTGTAATACCTTAAACAATAAATAAATTAATTAATTTAAAAAAAGAAACAATGGCTACTTTTCATTCAGTAATTTAGGGAGTCTCCTACACATATGTATGCTACTATTGCCTCAAAACTCAGTGAATATAATGATGTTATCTCTATTAACAATCATGATGAATTTTGCACAGTATAAACTAGACATGTAGGGGGAATATAATGAAACAAATTTAATCAATGTAATATTCTCTAAAATATGTATCCTGAAAGTGGTGCTATGGCTGATAAAGGGCTTTCATTTAAATCATATATCTTAGAGTTTATACATTTTTAATAAGTCCCAAGTCCCAGCAGGGCATGCAAGATTGAGAAAACTGATAGCAGACAATTTTAGTTAGATTTCCTCCACTCATTCTGCACTCTTAAGCTCAGAACGAAGAGGACTGTCTGTTATTAACTTTGATGTTAGATTGGTATTTTTAAAGAAATATTATAAATTGCAGGAAACCTCTGTTATGGTTACTTGAAGCTGGTTGATTTTTTTACTCAGCCTGCAGTTACCACTATTTATTAACTGTTTTTCCATTCTTGTTTTGATCTCCCAGCATATAGTAAAACCCCTTACACAGAGCCCAAACTTTAATATAAATGAGTTCTGGTAGCCATGGTGGAGAGGTATAAAAATATGTCAACTTGACTTCCAAATGTTCTTGAAGTTATGTATATTTTAAGTGAGAATCAGCCACTTTTAGATATATTTTCTTTTTTAAAAAAGGACACTGTTTTTATGTTATAGTGTCTATTATCTGCATTGGGACAAAGGAATGATTGGCATTTCAAATAAATATAAATCAAACTAAGGAAGTTATAGCCCGAAGTAACTGAAGAAATGTAAATGGTCATGCCTTGTTGCTTCAATTCTTTTAGACGAAGCACTGTAGAAAGGTTCATCATCATTGTACTCATCAAAAACTCCCCAGCGGAGATGGGCCCATTCATGGACAAGTAGTCTGCCTGGGGGAAAATATTTCAAATATATGATCATAATTCAAGTGACAAAATTTGCCCTTCAAATATTTTAATAAAAAATAAAAAATAATTATACTTAGGTTTTTTAATAACTGCCAGTATTTATATTTTTGTTTGTAAAAAAGCATATAACATTATATTGAATTATAATATGTTATATAGTGTATTATCTTTTTCTACAACGTTAAATCAACAAAACTTTTTTTGTGTATGTATGTATATGCTCTGGGCAGAATAGACTGGACTTTAGGTTTTGGTTAATGGAGTGGGGAACAAAAAGTCTTACATTTTACAAGGGTTTGTTGGGTCTACAAAGTTCACTCCTACTAACAACATAAACAGATATATAAAATTTGTGGTACTAAAACTTCATGAGGGCACAATTAAATGAAGTGATTAATTTATTATATGAAATTAAGTTTTATTAATTATATTTGCAACACTGTACTAGGTACTAGGAAATATAAAGATGAGTAGGATTTATTTCTTTACTAGAATAGACTTAGAAAAAGTCAGAATAGAAAATTTTTTTCTAATAATTTCAGGGTAAATGAAAGAATAAAGGTATACCCATAGCTTGAAATGCATAAAGAAAAAACAAGTAGACTTTTTGCTTTATCAATATTAGGAAAAACTTCAAAGGAAATAGACATGGAGAAGGAGAAGATGGAAATATAGTCTGTTCTGCTACCATGTGTTTCTCTAACTCAGATGAACTCATGAGATCCGAAAAGTAGAGGAAAATGTCAGTATTATGCAAAAGTCGTTTTTCTTCTTTAAGTCCTTGCTACTCAAAATGTGTTCCTTGACCCACCAGTATCAGCATCATTGGAGAAGCTAATAAGAAATGCAGAATCTTGGGTCTACTCTAGATCTACTGAATCAGAAACTGGTCCCTAAGTTGTTCTTATACATTTTAAACTTTAAAAGCACTGGTATAAGATTTTCTAAGCAACTGGAATCAGATTAGTGATTTTGGACTTATATATAATCTTTAGTATAGGAGGGGAAAAACCCTCATATCACTTAAATTCCTCAGATCATAGAAATTTGGTGAATTTTAAGAAAACATAAAATTGCTTGCACCTGTGGCTTCCTTTTTACAGCGGTCTACTCTTGCACTTGCTTTCTTCACAGCTCATGGCAGGTTGCCCTGCCTCTCAAGCCCACCTTAATTTGCTAAGAAAGTAGAGTTCGGATCTCACCACACACACGCGCGCGCGCGCACACACACACACACACACACACACACACAAAGGTAACTATGTGAGAAGATATGCTGTTTAGCTTGACTATAGTAATAATTTCACCATTCAATATGTATATGTATATCAAATCAGCATGTTGTACACCTTAAATGTATACAATTTTTATTGCAAGAAAAGCAGCTCCTCTACCTTAGAATTTCATTTACATCTATATCATCGTCTCAGTTCTTACTAGGCCTGTTCTCATTTCTAATAGCATTTCACTCTATGTGTATGCTTGCATCTGTACTTTTAATATCTACTATGATGGCAGCTTCCAGCCAAACTGAGCTATGGCCAGGATTGTTTAAATGTTCTTTCCAGGTACCTGTTATTATGGATCTTATTATATTTATTACAAATTGCATATATTTTGAGGACTCTTCTTAATCTTATTGTTCAAGAGTCATGTTGTTTTTAGAACATTGTTTTTCAGCATGTGAGTTTTTCACAAACACATGTATCACATTATAGGAAAAGCTCCTGTCTAAGAGCAAGGGGGAAAGCTACCCATTATGGAATAGGGCTGAAGTGGGGATATAATAAAAGAGCAAGAGCTCAAGTGGGGATGTTAGCTTTAAAATTAGAGAAAATCCTTCTCGTCTAATATAGGTGCAGGTAGACATGAATTTGGAAGTAGAGAAAAAGGTAGGGGTTCTATTTCTCAATCAAGGCATCTGTTGATTGATGGGTTTGAAAAAAGTGGCTACAGATCTTGATTAAAATGGTACAAATTTTAGAATAGCTGCTTAGGAATGAGAAAGAGAGTTGAGAAGATGCAAGTACAACACTGTTGAGTAGCTGTGAGGGCATCACTAAGTTTGAAAAACGTATTTTTTTAATGATACTGAGTAGCTTTGTAATTTTCTTTCACAATCTTGAAAACATTAACAGGAGCAAAAGGAAACTAGCTGGAAATTTGGTAGAGAGGATTTGGCAAATGAAATGAAACATAAGGATAAGAGTGGTGAGGGAATTGAGCTATCTACACTTCGCTGGACCTGCCATGTAAAGAAAAAATTATAGCTAGAATGGAGCAAAGGTTAGAGGTGTCAAGGAGAACAAACATGATTGGACTAAAGTTTGGAGGAGAGTTAAGATTCAGATGGCATGAGATGATGGGGATTTCAAGACTGGTTGGGAAATAGGTCATGAGAACCAGGGTTGAGTGTTTGACAAAAACAAGGGACTTAATGAATGTTCATTGAAGGGACAGTGGAAGAGAGGTAATCTTGGGGCATGTGGGTTCAGGAATGTTTTCCTGTGTAGTGACATGTGAAATCATGTGCTTTAAGTTCGTTTGAACCAATGACTTTAACTTTTATACTGAACTAGATGAAACTGCCATTTTTATAGGTAAAAATGATCACTAACAGACCAGTACATCTAGTTCAACCAAATAGGTTGAATAATAATATCAGCAACTACAGCCCCTGAGTGTTTTCTCTTGGCCAGGAACTGTAATCTTGTCTCTTTTCAGCTTTTCACACATCTGCCTTCCATTAAGGTGGCATGTATTTGATTAATATCCAGCTGTGGAGAACTGGAAAATTAAGATTTGAAAAGTATGCTTAGGAAAAATATTTATTATTGTTGCCCTGTGTTCAAATTTCTGTAGACATTCTACTGAGAACAGTTGCATGGATTATCTAATTTAATATTAGATATTAAATATTAAATTCTATACAGTAGTAGCTCCTCTATTCACCATCTTACAGAAAATAAGCACAGAGAATCTAGCTCACTTGTCCAAGATCACATAGAGCTGATAAATAGGGGACTCAGGATTTGAACCTGCAGACTTTGGCTCTAGTGTTTGTACATTTAACTTGGGCACACAGCTGCTTATTGGAATCATTGCAAAATACATGTTAACCTAATTCTTACCTGCTGGCCCATATTCATTTTCTTTTTTCCCAAGTACAAAGTCAGGGGTGAAATGAATGTATTCTCCTTTTTCTCCACAGGGTTTGAATTGCTTGGTGTATGGATCATCTCTATCTCGTAGGGTAGGTGGTGCAATTAAAACATCAGCCTGAGAATGTTTAAAAAGATTTTTAAAACATCAGAAATAGAAATGATAACATTTAGTCAGAAACACTCTAAAACAATCAATTTGAAGTTCAATGGAGGAGCACCAGAAAATATAATATTTTAAGAGACTTTCTTTGATTCTTACATGTGTGTAGCTTTCATGTTTTGGTCTCTTGTATTGAGGGTTTTCCTCCCAAGTATCCGGAATTAATATTGATACATTTTTGAAAAAAAATCTTCTTTCTGTGGCTTCAAATAGGTAAGTGGAAGCTGCAGTCACCATGTCCTGTCATAAAAGGAAAGAATATATGGCAGCGAACTGAATGAGCAGAGGTTCGTCACAGGTGTTTTCCAGATCAAGAGTAGACAGAAAAAGCTACTGACAAGTGACCAGAGTCTGTGCCTCAGAATTCCAAACCTGCCACCTTTCAGTCCAAAATTATAGCTTAATCCTGCACATTTAAAGGTTTTGAGCATAATTCTGCATCAAAAGGCAAATGCTTCTATTTGGTGTTAAGAGAAATTGCATACTATGATAGACTTTAGAGTCATCTATTTGGTTCCAATGCTGGTATTAGCACTTTCTAGGTGATAGATTTTGGCTCACTTTATAATGCTCTGAAGATTAGTTTTCTTATCTCTCAAATAGACTATTACTTCCTATCTTTAAGGTTGGCATAAGCATGAAACAAGTGCTCTACACATAGTCATAAAATGGTTGATATCATTACTGCTATAAGGTCTATAAATTTATAAATCTAGTAGAGAATAGACTTATTGGATGCAAGCTTAGCATAGTGTGTAGGCATGAGTCATCAGGGAGGTTTTTCATTACACATCCGTTCCCCTAATAGAAGCAACTGGGTTGAATGGGTGTGGGGTGATGGAAAAATCCCACAGAGCTTTTTGACCATAGACATAACCTGTCCCTCTGTTATCGAAGTGAAAATAATATTATCCCATATTGTGCAGTATCCTGGACCTTAAAATGCAATGACTAATAAGAGAAATAGTCCCACCCTAGAGCTTACTATGTAGTGGGGGGAAATAGATGAATAAAAGGGATTTATGGTAATTTAATCTACATGATCAAACCCACTGAATAATTAAGAAATCCTGGGTACTAGATGATGATGCCAACTTCTTCATCTTGCTAGCAACACCCCAGTCTATATTGATGTTTTCTTCAAGGCACAATCTTGTCCTCTGTGATACTCCTGACCTAGCATACAGGAATTCCAGGGCTCTATTTTCTTTTCTGTTGAAGACAGCCCAGGGTGCTAACTCATATGTACTGAAAAGGAGAGCCAACTGATTGGGTTCAGAGCCATGAGTTCAGAGAACTGAAGGCCCAGAGGACTAGCTGGGAGTCAGGAAAAGAGCTTTGAAGACCTCCTATGGTAGGTTGGAGGTTACCTCCCCACTGGCCTAAAGCAGATGAAAGAATTCTCTACCTGTTCCCTAAGGATACCCCACCCCCACCCGCCCCTTTCCTTGTGTTTAGGGATATTTAGGTCTCAATGGATTGTTATCTTCTGCTTGAAGTGATGGCTCTCTCTTGTGCCTATGAGATAAAAATGTATATGGTGGTTTAACTCACCAGGAAGAAAAGGGAGAGGACTAAAAAATAAAAACCAGAGTGAAAGAGGAAATGTTCCAACTGATACCAAAGAAGTACAATGGATTACATGAGAGAATTAAATGCCAACGAATTGGACAACCTAGAAGAAATGGAAACAATTCTTAGAAATATACAACATACAAAGACTGAATCATGAAGAAGTAGATAATCTGAACAGACCAATTACTAGTAAGGAGATTGAATCAGTAATCACTCCCCTGCCCAGAAGTCCAAGACCAGACAGCTTTACTGGCAAATTATATCAAATATTCAAAGAAGAATTGGAGGAAGGAACACTTCCAAACTCATATATGAGGCCAGCATTATTTTGATACTGAAACTAGATAAGGATGACACAAGAAAAGAAAATTACAGGTTAATATCCTTAATGAACATAGATGTAAAAATTCTGAATAAACTATTAACAAACTGAATTCAACTATACATTAAAATGATCATACACCATGATCAATTGGGATTTATTCCAGGGATACAAGAATGGTCTGACATTTGCAAATCAAATAACATGATACACCTGATTAACAAAATGAAGGATAAGAATCATATGATCATATCAATAGAAGCAGATAAAGCATTTGACAAAATTCAACACCCATTTCTGATAAAACTCTCCACAAAGTGGGTATAGAAAGAATGTGCCTCAAAATAATAAAGGCCATGTATGACAAGTCTACAGCTAACATCAGACTCAATTGTGAAAAAATAAAAGCTTTCCCTCTAAGGTCAGAAACAAGACAAGGTTGCCCACTCTTGCCACAGTATTGGAAGTCCTAGCCAGAGCAGTTAAGCCAGAAAAAGAAATAAAATTTATCAAAATCAGAAAGGCAGAAATAAAACTATCACTATTTGCAGATGGCATGAAATTATACATGAGAGCCCTAAAGAATACACCAAAAAAACATTGTTGGAACTCATAAATGGATTCAGTAAAGTTATAGGATACAAAAACAATATAAAGAATATGTTTCAGGAGTGAGAAAAAATGGCGGTGGTTTAGGCAGACGTATACAGTGCCTTGTCCCAGAGCAGATAGGGAAAGCAGCTGAAACGAGTAGCTTCCAGACCGAATTGGCAGTGGAGATCGAGCTGGGAGACAGCTTGCAGCTGGAGAAGAAAGAAGACTCCTGACAGAGGAGAGAAAAAACTATATAACCAGATACCCAGAGAAGATAGATCATGGGGAGACAAA
>PVJC01054354.1:0-10518 GCA_004026665.1 Murina feae | reverse complement strand
TAGGAAGGTTGGTGAAACGAGTAAACTAGAGGCTCTGAATTCAGGATAAGTTAATGGCATTGATAGTCAGTGATATGTGACAAATATTTCATCTGACTTTTTGGAGAGGCCATTAGAATAGATGTGTTTCTTGGAGGCCTGCTAGCTGTCACTCTCAGGGTGGTTCTCCTTGAAGAAAGGTTTCTGAGCCTTCATGTGTGTGCACCTGTGCCTTCCATGTTCCGCCTGCTGATTAAATGGACTTCAGGGTTTGAATTAAATTACAGCCTTAACTCCTGGAGGGTGCTCTGAGGATCAATCTAGTAGATTCACATCTTGATAATTAAAAAAGCTTTGTCCCTAATACAGGTATTGAGCAGGTATTTAGTATTTCTGAAAGGTTGTTGGAGAAGGTTACTATTATCTGTTAAAATGTAAAGACCCTTTGCTTTTGCAAGCTGACTTGGGCCTGTTCAATACCTCTGTGCTACGAGTGCCTTGCTAGGGGATAAACTTTTGTGGTTTGGCACATCGAATAATTACAGATCAATTTGCTCCTAGTTTGCTCTTAGATATATTACTTGCTATTTATGATTAATGGCTCAAGCATTAAGGTGCCTTAAATATCCCATGCCCTACACACTAACCCATGCCAATGGGAAGAGATGGCAATTCAATGGCTTATTCTTAGTCTGAGTTCACTCAGGAAAGTGGAGCCAAAGTTAAGTAGTTGAATAGGAGAAATTTAATTTGGGCAACAAGCTAGAAAATGAAGAGCTGAAAGCCAATCAGGAAATGAAAATATCCAGACTAACAGCAAGAAGCTACTCCTACTTTTAGGGTTGAAGCATCGAGGGGAAGACGTGGTGTTATAATTACAGTAGTGGAGACTGCACAAAGGTTCTAGCGCCATAGCAGGGAATACTTGAAGGAGACTGAGAGAAGAGAGGAGACGACTCTTAGACTGGAAGTGAAATAGAGCTGCTGGAGGTTATGCTGAAGGGAGAGGAAAATTATTCTGTGTTTTTATCGCTCCTTCACTGCCGTTGCCATGAGAAAGAGCCTGCTAGAAAGGAGACCATGTGGATAAAGGTTCTGTTGTCCCAACTGAGGCCATTCGAGACCAACCCTAGGTGAGCTCACCTCCAAATATGAAAGTTGAGCCCGGGTCAGCAGAGTAGCCTACTGACCCATATACAAAAGTATGCAAAAAGAAAGATGATTCACTTGCAAAGCGTTGTTTAGAGAGACAGAGGATCCCCTTAAAGATCCTATTAATGACATAACAGTCACTAGGCCCCAGGATACCTGATCACTTCCTGCTGCTCTTCATCCCCAAACAGGATAAGGCAGGGGTAAGGTATGGATGTGTTTGGGGTGGGGGAGATGGCTACCATTATAAAATGAATGTGTCTGAGACCCAAAGTATTTAAACACAGGCCTGCTCCCATTGTTTAAAATACTCTCCCTAGAATGTTTGCTAGGCAGGGATTCCAGGTCTAAGACCAAAGGAAAATCACAAATTTAAAAATCTGTGTCCAAATACTGGAGAAGTTATATTAGTGGTTGCTTTGGGACATGTTTCCTTAGCCCCCAGCAAATTATGGATGGCTCCTGGCTTTTTTCCAATTTTATTAATAAAAGGATTCCTAGTGAAAAGTTGTTTTAACTATACAGACATTGTTACATGAAAGGAATATAATATATAGTGTCTTGCCACTTGGCTATCCTCCTCCCAGCAATCCCAGCATTCCGGGATATTCACTGATGTGGGAACCTATGATTTCAAACCACATTAATAGACATATACTTCCCAGAGCATGAGTAGGTGCTACAGCTGGTCTCCCATCATCCCTGTCCTCCCCTATGATATTTGTCATGATGGTGTTGCATGAGAACTGGGAAATGGTGTAATGATTCTATAAAGCATAACGCATTCATCTAATATGATATCTTTAACTTGACCCATACCATGTGTATATTTTTCATTTAGAGTGTTGGTAAGCCAGTTCCACTGCAGGTAACCACACCTGGTTGTCAGGGTCCCTACCTGCCAAGCAGACTCCTTCCAAGGAAGTTTCTTTTGGTGTTGCCATGGGTGGTATTTCAGAATTCAATGTTCTCGAATTGGCTCAGTGATCTCATAAGAACACCCTGTCTACACCAAAATGAAGGATCAGCTTTCCCTGACTAATAGTGGTGAATAGTTAAAGAATGCTAGAATTATGGCAGAGGTATTCTTGTCCCTGTCAAATTTCTTGTAGGCTGCTGAAATAATAGGCAAGGTTAGGATTGAATAAGCTCAGAAACGCAGACCTAGGTTGCTAGAGCCCTATTTTCTAGTTAATGAAGCAGCGTGTTCTCTCTGTAGAATGGTGAGGAGAGTTACGGGTTACAATAGCTTTGGCAGATGAGCCTAGCAATCCGGAATCCTATTACATTTTGGTGGGTGCTATCAGCCTGCCAGGATCAGGGAGAGTTATTGGGTCAGTTCAGCTGAAGAGTTTCTTCTTTCTTTAAAGGAAGTTTTTAGGTGGCAAGTAGCATGCTTTATTGGAAGAGTGAGTTCTGAAATCAGGCCCAGGTTTAACTCCCATCTCAGCTTCTTACCGTGTGACCTTTCAGTTTCTTAATCCTGAGCCTCATCTCCAACACCTCTGTAGATAATGTGTTCATTCTGAGTGGAACCTTACTTTAGCTTTTAAAGGTATTAAAATACTCAACTCTCATGAAGACTACTGATAATTCATCAAATTCCAGTGAGACTTTTATGTTCAACTAATTTAAAAATAAAGGTAATCAACTATGTTGAAAAGGAATTGAAGGAACAAACCCTATCCTGGTAACCAGTATTGTAGGAGTTTCAGCCACACAATTAAAAAAAAATAGAACACAGAAGGCCACAATCACCCTTGTGATTTAAATTAATTCTTGATGTCAGAGACACCACCAATCCATGGGCAATGCAAGGATTATTCAATTAGTGACATGGTTACAATGGTGAATAATTTGGAAAATGGGTTTAGCAACTCTTGTTCCATATTATAAAACTATTGAGTAGAATGAAAAAACCAGACCAGAGAATCTAAAATTAACAGGAATACTTATTATATCCCTGAACCTTAAGAAAGACAACTTAAGGTAATAGAATACTGACCTTAATTTATATATATTGAAATCAGCAGGAAATTTGTAGCACAAATACACTGTGGTGTGGTAGACCAGAACATGATTTTGTTGCAAATATTCCCCAAATATCAGTAGCTGAACACAAAAGTTTTGCTTGCTCAGCCTGGAGTGCTAAGGGTGGAGTGACTCATCCCAAAGCAACGACTTAGGAATTTAAATCCTTACATCTCAGATACCCCATTTGGAAAAAGGTCTCCAAGTTTTCCATGGATGTGGAAGAATTATCTCTAGGGGGTTTAAGTGTATGTAACCAAAATGCAGGCTAGACTGCCTGCTGCAGTGGCAGCCAAACTTGTGAGACATGTGCTAGTGCAAAAGGAAAGAGGTTTACAGGTCATGACCTGGGAGAATGGTAGACTCCTGTCTCAAAGACTCTCCCCCCTTTCTGCTCAGGCCCATGGTTCTTACTGGGATAGGGAGGGGAGGACATTATTTTTCTACCCAATCATCTTTCTAGCTTTGGGAGTGCTTGGGCCCTATCCATTCATCTTTCTAGCTTTTGGCCCAACTCAGTGTAAGAATCTCCCCCTGCACCATCTTGGCCAATAGGGAGGCTCCCTGAATGTCCACAATATCGGGGTCAGTGGGGAGTGGTGCTGCAGGACCTGCTGCCAGGAAACCTGGAAATTCACAGCCCTCAGCTGTGAATTCACCTCCCGATGCTGGGCATGGTGAGCCAGCTGCAGCCTTCCAGGCACCCCTGGATCCTGGCGTTCCCACCCTCTGCACAGCCCCTGCACGCCCACCCTTCCAAAGTGACCAGCTGGGCCTCCACTCACCCTGCCACCATCTTCCCATGTTCATTGTCTGTGGTAACAATTCTACACTTCAAAATTCTGCATCCTCGTCATCTTACAAGGGTAAATGGATGGAGATCTCATCTTCTGGAGTTTCTTCCTGGATGTAATCTTACCTGTCCCTGGGTCCAGAGATACTTTAGCTTCAAAAGCTATTAAAGGAAGAAGCGGGTCAAGAATTAGGATGGACACTGGCCATGGCAAAGTCCTGCGCTCATCATTATTATGATTATATTTCCTCCCAGAGTCTCGCATCCTTGGCCCCAATGGACTACCATTCATGAAGGAGGTATGACCTAAATGGGGACATCTTGTCTCCCAGTCTCCTCTAGCTCCTGGCTAGTATGGCATTAGATATCAGAAGGGATCAGTTCACTTATCCCTGGAGATGTAGCCCTGCAATGGGTTTGCTGTTGGTGTGTAGAGCGGGATGAGGTGTTTGCCACTCTGGTATCCATGCCTGGAATGGATTGATGTCCAGGCTCAACCCAGTAAAATGAAGCTGTAGAATCCCTTGTTTTTTCTGCCCATCACCTGACAGTCCCCAGCATAGCATCCCGTTGCTGCTGGGGATTGGGCTCTATTGTCAACCAGAACACCAGGCATGCTATGACTCATGGTCACCTCACAAGACTTGTCTGCAGGTTCCTTATTTCCCTGGCCATTATCACTGCAGGATAGAATCTCACCCGAGTTAACCACTGAATAAAAACTCTCAAGTGGTAATGAGGCATGATAGCTTTAGAGATGGGAGGACTGTGTCCCAGGGAGGCAGGTGATCTTGACCAAAGACACACAGGTACTCCAGGTTATCAAATATTTCTCGGAGCCTGCCTCTTTGGAAATTAACTGGATATTTTTATTATATTTGCTGATATTTTAAAACTCATTTTAAACCACAGAATTAAACCTAGTTGAGAGCCATGTTGTGGGACAGCAGACACCTCTCATTTTCCCTGCACCTCCAACCTTGGTGAGAAGGAAGGAATGACCACACGCCCCCTAGACCTGCTGGGTCTTCTCTCAAATGGCCAATTTCCACCGTCATGTGGGATGCTGCTGCACCCACCCAACATTATGACTTAGTGCAGTGGTTCTTAACTTTCTGGCCCTTTAAATACAGTTACTCATGTGACCCAACCATAAAATTATTTTTGTTGCTACTTCATAACTATAATGTTGCTACTGTTATGAACCATAATGTAAATATCTGATATGCAGGATGGTCTTAGGCGACCCCTGTGAAAGGGTCGTTTGACCGCCAAAGGGGTCACGACCCACAGGTTGAGAACCGCTGACATAATGGCTATAACCACGGTCTTTGTTGTCAGCTCCTCTCAGGCTCTTGTTATCCCATGGTCGGTGCTCAGGCTCTGAGAGGCCCCAGTGGCTCATGAGGAGCTGCTTTTCTGTTGTGGGTGACATAATCTTGCTTAGACTCCAGGGATCCATGTTGAAACTCTTGTTATTGGGACTTGCTGAAGGCTACAGAGCATGCTTAACTGTCCCCGGGACCTCCAACACCATTGGGGCTACTTGTTAATATGGTTCAACTCTGTTCCACAGCCTTGGTCCCAGGAAATACGTTAAAGCAATGTTTTCCAAGCATGTGATGTATACAATTCTTCCCTCACAGGAATGGTGCAAAAGCCAAGAATAATGGGTGCTGTCTCCCAAATCCAAGTGCTGTGCTTCTTTCTTAATAGAGCTCAGTCAAAATGTAAACCTTGCCTTTCACCTTAGAGGGGACGGTGTGCCATGTCCCCAAACTACTGTACTCCTGAAGACTCAGTGATATGATAATCTTCACAGGGTTTATTGCCTACCCTCTGGCATGCATGTGTTTTACTTGGACATTCTGAACACTTGCTACTCCTGTTTCCTGGGTCAAATTAGCAAAATGTCCTCAAGACAGAGGACCAAAGTCATGTTCTGGAAAAAGTCCAAGATCATTTCTGTCCCTTCAGACTATAACAGAGCAGAAGACTTTGCCTTGTGATAAGACATAAAGTTTTAGTCATTTTTATTGACAGAATTCTGTCGGGGGGGGGGCGGCGGGGAGGCATTTTCCAGACTAGTGTCAGAGCTCTGTTGATGCCTTCCAGTAAAGAAACTACATCTGGCATAGCAGGGACTAGGGATACCACTAAGTTAAGTCTAGGATGGTCCATTTTTATCAACCACATCTATCTGGTTTTTACAAGGATCAGACAAGTGAATTGACGGAGTGATGACAGACACCATTACCCCTGCATCCTGTAGGTATTTGGTACTAATCCCTGTAGTTCCTCCAGGGAAGCTATCTTGCTCTTAGAGGTTGAAATGTATTAGGCTGGTGATGCAATTTCAGGAGATTCTACTAGGCCTTCCCAATAGGCCAGTGTGAGTTAACACACTGCTAAGTATAACTATCCAAATTCTTTACTCAAGGGACTGGGAAACACAGGATGGATCCACTGAACCCACTGTGGCGGGAAGTTGAGCGAGGACTTCATGGATCATCTGATCGCCATAAATCTGATGCTAACATGAGGTTCATGATTGTGTTAGGTTCCTTGGTATAGTTGTCACTTCAGACATTCTTATCCAGGGACCTTGAAAATCTGGGTGTTCTTTACCTAGTATGCAGTCATTCTGAAATTGCTCTGTTTTCTGAGGAAGAATTGGGGAAATACTACTTTAAGTGATATTTTAGACCTTTCCTCAAGGAGACCCATTCTCCTTCCATAAGGCGACCGTCTCAAACCTGGAGACTTCATAGTGATTGATTTTTTTTTTCCTGTTGAAATGGCTGACATCAGACTTCTGTGTTCTGGCTCTTGGGTTTCTTTCTAGTTGTACAAGTGAAGATATCCTTATTAGTTGCCCATCTAGCTCACCCCTAGAACACTGTGGTGAAGGATTAGCTAATGGCACAGATCTCTCTCTCTGTAGGCTGAGATACCGATGACCACTTAGGTCTTGCCTGGTACTTACTACCAAAAAACAGGTAAAATGCTACTCGCCTAGCCTCTATGTAGAATCCTACTATCCCCACTAATGCTGGAGTCTAATTCCATGGCAGCATCTCCTGTCAAACCTTAACTATGAAGGGGTAGTTTATCAATGATGTTGCCACCGTAATGCATTCTTTGTTGCCTTTGTCTTTTGGAAGGATCCAGAAGATACCACCTTCTGAGTTAGGTGGTGGGTTTTCTGATCTTATAATAGATTTTTTTTATCAACCTCTCTGCATCTTATGATCCCTTTCTCAATACTTTGCTGACCATCTCCATCTCGATTACTATAGGTCATCATCTCCAAGCTTCCAAAGAGCCATCTCAGCAGCATCTGATTAGGACAGCTCTAGGTGTCCCAGCCAGGACATTCGGTTGAGTCCTGGGGAAATTCTCTCACATCACACGCTCCCTTATACAGCTAGATTCTTTAGTCCCGCCATCCACAGCCTCCAGTCAGAACCCCATGTATGTTCTCATGGGAGCCACAGCGTGTGCTGATCAGGCCCCGAAGCACTTTGCGGTGAAGAAGCTTCTTTCTGGGACAGAGACTGAATTCCTGGCTTGGGGGGGGCGGGGGGGGGGGCTTGACCCAATTTATTTCCCGTGAGATAAGAAGGGAGGAGTGGATTAGTAGGAGGGTATGTAAGAACTTTCAAAGTATGTGCCTCAAGTGTGATCTTCTCATGACCCCCCAACATGGAACTGCTTCTCTCTAGCCTAGTGGAGCCTGGAGGGCTAGTGAATACCTGAGAGTTCAAGATTCTCAGGGGTATCTACCCCAATGCACTCATCCTGAGTCTCAGGACCCTGTTCTTTCCCAGCAAGGCCCCGGATCTAGCAAAGGAGACCCGTCAACTTATCACATTCAGTGTCCCTTACATCTCTGGCAACTTCACTGTCAAATCCTTAGTGTGAATTTTCAGTAAAGTCTGTGATACAGCTGGTGGAGATAAAGGTTTCTTTAAATCAACTCACTGAAATGTTCTGGTCTTCATGGCATGTCCTGAATTAGTAGCAGGCTGATCCAAGCCTATCATTCTTTCTTCAAGGTTTCAAAATCTATTTTTAAGGCTAAGCTCTTCTACGGTCCTTATAGTTTCCATTACCCAATGGAAGGTGCTAGAGCCACTCCACTACCCCACGATTCCCTTCTACCTGCACCTCATCCCAGGAAAGGGGAGTCTTTTTTTTTTTTTTACTGTTTTTTTCTTTATTGATTAAGAAATGTGTTACAAATGTGTCCTTATCCCTCCATTAATCCCCATTCCCTCATTCATGCCCCTCCCCCCCCTGGTCTATATCCATTGGTTATGCTTATATGCATACATACAAGTCCTTTGGTTGATCTCTCCCCCTTAGCCCCACCCTCTCTTGCAGGAAAGGGATGTCTTAAAGAGGAATGCATAGGGTCTTCTGCTGACACATAAGAAACAAAAGGACATCTTCCAAAATCTGCATGAAGGATGGGCATCTGGGGCATTGATTCAACATTTCCTCTCCCATCAGTGGAGATCCGCCCTGAAGGTGTTAACACTGGCTCACTTTCGACCCTTGCTTGCTGAGCTAACTTCAGTGGCTTTAACGGCTGACTTCAGAACCCTGAGGCAGAAGCGGAAAGACACATAGCTCACTTGGGTCAGACACTGTCAGCATGAGTTCAAGTTCATTTAGAAGTGTCCAAAATGTCTGCAGCTGAAATTACAGGTAAGCCAGGAGGGATGTGACCTGAAACAAAAGTGCCTATTACACTCAGGGAAAAGGAGAAGTTGGTGCAACGGACTTCTCAATATTGTCAGACCCTCCTCAGAGGCTCTGCCTAAACCGTGTTCCTGACAGTTCATTCAGGGAGAGAATTGATCTGCCAATTCTCCTCTCCCGTGAGTCAGAAGCTGACCCCATGCCTCATGACCATCCCCATACATCTCATTTGCACGTGCATGGACACCGAGGGGTGTGGGGACCCTGTGCCTCCACCTGAACAGGGAAATGCAGGGGCAGGAGCTGAGGTGTCGGCATGAATGCGATGCAGTAAATTGCTAGATTATGTTAATGCAGTGGTTCTCAACCTTGGCCGCACATTAGAATCACCAGGGAATCTTTAAAATCCTGATTTCTGGGCCCCATCTTCCAGAAATTCTGTTTGTTACTAATGTTGTGGCCTCACCCTATAACGAAGTAACAGTAAAAAGAAGTGGTAATAGGTGTCCCGTCCATACCGTATATAAACATGTCAAATAGGTAACAATAGGAATGTTGAAGATTGAACCAAAACACATTTAAATGACATGACATAAGGGACACACACACACACACACACACACATCTCTGAGCCCAATTCGGTTTCAGGTACATTTAAAGCGCTTGCAAAATGGCCAGATACTAGGCTACAAAGCAAATTTCAACGAACTTTAAGACATTTCTATCATCCTGTTTTGGTGTGATTTCCCCAGAAATTAGAACCTGAGAAAACCAGTCGGGGGCAGGTGATGTATTTGGGAGGTGATCCCTAGGAGCAAGAGCAGAATATGGGGAGTGACAAGAAAGGGCGGTAAAGCATTATTTAGTGAGTTTCCGCTGTGGGCAGGCCCCAGTGGGGCTCTCTGAGGAGCCCTGGAGAGTGTGCTGCAGGTGGGCCTCTGTGGGTGGAGGCCACAGTGTTTATCCCATCAGCTCTCATCCCTTGATGATGGAGGGTGGCCCCCAGGAGTATCAACTCCCCCATGTCTGAGCTACTTGCATGCAAGTTGAATGAGCTCCTGGTTTCAGAGAAATCCCAGGGGAAGAGAGAGGAGGGGGTGGCAGACTCTTGGGATAGGACTTGGTTAGCAAGTTCAGACTGTGCTTCACCTGAAATCAGGTGTGCCAAGGCGGTGGGGAAGAGCCACCATATCTGCTTTACATAGAATTGTATTTTGGTCAGAGAAGGTGACCTATCTATCTTTGTTGATTTCAGTTGAACACCTACATGTTTGGAATTTAGGAAACACTGATGAATTATTGGTCTAGGAACGAACCATTATGTAAGTTCGATAACTTAGAATGAATCATCATAAATGCCATAAATCAAAACACGTGGGAAACAAAAAGTAGAATTTAAAGAGGAAATTTAAACCATTTTAGCACTTTCTATGTGTTGGTTAGCAAATGTCAAAACATTGATTATTTGAAAGACAAGGAGATAGACAAATCTGGAAGACTGAGATGGTGGCTGTCTTGGTGCCTACGCAGATCCTTCGGGTCTTATCATCTCAGTAGGCAGTGTCATGTCTCTGCATGAGGGCTTTCCCCAAAGACACAGGAGACCTCTTTTCTATGCACAGGGCAGGCCCTATGTGCAGGGGAGTCGCTCAATGACTGATAGGAGCTAACATGCAAATGCCCCCTTGGCCTTGCCCCTCTAATGAGATACCTTCAGAATTCCCCCTTGTGGTTAGGCTCCAGTCATTCCCAGTGGTAAGAGGCTTAATAGCACATCATATGTTTATTTGGCTGCCTGACTTCCCCACTCTGTCTACTTGTGTTTCCCAACTAATTTACTCGCACTTAAATTCTTA
>PVJC01054353.1:0-10527 GCA_004026665.1 Murina feae | reverse complement strand
CCACCACCACCCTTCCCTTCCACTCTTTCTAAAAAAGTAATGGAAAAAATATCCTTGGGTGAGGATTAAAAAACAATAACATGAAACATACAGACTATGTTTTTCCTTCGTGGTTTATGCTGTCTGGGGAATCTCTGAACAAGCACAACATTGAAAGGTTGCATCTGAGCCCCATGTTCACCTGTTTTATTGATGACCAGCAAGTGTGTCAGAGGAGCTTGAGGCGGTTGTCCCGGCGAGAGGAAGTACATACTGGGAGACAGTCCCCAAGAATAACTCTTTCGGTATATCTCATAGAAGAGATATTCCAAAAGCTGAGGTAAAAGGCTAATGCCCAAAAGCAGTAATCTGCATAAAGGAAAAAGTAAGAGAAAATCATGTAGAGCAACTTTGGTAGGTTTTTACATGTGGGCAGAAAACGGGTGTTATACTAGAAATTACAAACACTAACCACATACACGAATCATGCTTTTCCTCCCCTTTTCTTTTTTCCTAAAATGAGATGGTTCCTATGAACCTCTCTTTGGTATTTCTCTCTCTCCAAATGCCGCCCTTTACCCCCTTTAGACATGTCATTCAAGCCTAGGAAATACCGTATGCTGATTACCACTCTTAAATATCCCTCTCCCGTGCCCACTTTTTTGCTCCGACTCAGTCTTGCATTTCTTCTTTTTGGGGGAATCACTGTAAGCTGGCACATTGCCAACACCCTGACTTGCTACACTCTAAAACTTTCCCTTTCCTCTCCTTGCTTTCTGCAAGTTCCAACATTTTCTCATCCACTCGGGTTCCGAAGTTCAGTTGTGATATACTCATTTCTCTCCTGTACTTTCCTTTCCCAAATTGTTGAAAATGTCTATCATATCATCGTTAGTACTTGCCTTGCACCCTCTTCTCTCTGCTACTTTTCAAGTTTGGACCTTAATTAACTCTCTCCTGACCTCTTTCCACATTGTCCTAAATGGCTCTTTTCCTGGTACCCACTGTCTACTATTTCCAAACTATTTGCACTGTTTCCCGGCTAAGTTCCTTGGTATTCTGTTCTAATGGTCTCAATTGCCTGTTCAAACTAAAAACTACAATTTCAAAAACTCCTTATTAGTCACAAAGTCCAAACTCTCTAGCTCTATGTAACATGTTATTAAAATTGTTTTTACTTTTTGCATACTCTGTGTTGCAAAGAACTCAAATTAATAACAGTTCTGCGGACTTCCCGTGCATCTCCACGCTCAGAACTGCTGTCTCAATTTCCATCCTGCTTTCTCTCCTTAGCTAAATGTTCCATTTTCCTACACCAAATTCAAGTTCTCCCTCACGTAAAATTCTTTTTTCCAGTGCCTTATTTGGACGCGATGGTTGGCAATATTGTCTGATTTTGGACTACGCTTTCTTACTGTGCTTCCAATCACCCTCGAGAGCCAATGGAATGAATAAGTGCCCTGGGTGGAGAGCAGGGATCATGCCAGGAGGTATCACTCAGTGAGAAACCCAAGGGGACTGTAGAGGCTCCAGATAGTGACGAGAAGCCTCGGCTAAGATGCGGCCCAGCACAGAGGTGAGTCTTCGGGACCTAAGTGCTAACATTCACGCTTCTGGTCAACTACTTCAACCCTTTGATAAGAGCAGATTCCATGTGAAATTAAGAGAAAAGCCCCACACTTGATCTGTTTCAATTACACACCTACCTAAGCCACTAAAAATTGGCTTCCATGTTTGAAAGACCGTATACAATTGCTGAAATTTATTTTATCCATGATTGGTTGGTTGTTGTTTTTTTCTCTGTCTTGAATTTATTTTGAATGTGCCGACCATGCATACCTGAAACTCTCGGGTACTCACATGGTCATCAGAGTTTTTTTTTCATTCTTTAACTTCAGGAAGCGAACTTTCGCGATTGCACAGGTCTGCTGCCTCCAGAGAGCCATGCCGCTGGCTGCTTCCTTTGTCTCATTAAAGGAAGACAAAACTTGTTCCAGCTCAACAAGGCCTCCTGTGTCTTTTGTCCTATCCCTTTGTAACTGTGCTCGAATTCCAATATCTAGAAAATATAAAATCTGTAATTTATAAAGTACCATTTTAGATGTGCCTTATTTCGATTTCCCTAAGATTATCTACTCACCACAGAGTGTCAGAGCAGAGAGTCTTGGACAAAGATACAATTAATCTAATTCATGGTTTTACTTGAGCACCTACTACAGAAATGGGAATGAAGGAAAAAAAATACACTACAAGAAGAAAAAATATGACACAATAAAAAAAATTGTATTTTCTGAAGAAAAAAGTTCTGTGTCTATAGCTTTGAAGGATTTAATTTATTCTAGAGAAATCAATGAAAGAAACTTATATTTAGCCAAGAAGAAGAACCTATTCATTGCAACAGATAAACTATCTTAGTATTTCTGACCCAGCTGGAAAAGTTAATATAGATAGAACCCTTCCCTTTCCCCTCTGGGATTATTAAATTGGTAGAGACAAGATTTTTTAATATAGAAATGATTGAAAATAAAAGTTATGCCTTTTAGAAGAGCTTAGAGAAATTGACCAGCTCTAGACTTTCAGAAAGCTAGATGAACATTAAAAGGTAAATGTAACCAACCACTAAGAAAAGATATCAAGTGAATAACTTAAAAAAGAACAAAACACAAAACCCCGCTTGATCAATCAGGAAAAAAATAGAAAATGAAAATGTACAAGTTCAGTAAAGAGTGAACACAGATAGTAAACCAGAAACAAGGAACTGCCTTAGAATTATTAGAGAGAAAAGGATGAACACTTTCCAAGGATGACATTTAGACTGACAGAAAAAAGTTCGACAGTAACAATGGAACCCTGAAGACACTGGAATGATGTCATCAAAATACTACAAGAAAAGCAACTGTCAGTCTACAACTCTAATTTCTTATCTTGATAGCTCTTATTCAATATTATATTATGTACATAATAATAAATATAATAATAATAAATATTGTCTCCTCCATGAGGATTAGTCTTATGCACTGCTGTAATCCAAATGCTTTAAAAAACACATGGTACAAAAAATAGGATATTCAAGGTGGGAGGCCAGCATTGAGAGAAGGGGGTAGGAAAAAGAAATACATTTTTATCTGTTCTACATTTTTCCCAAGACAAGATTAAATCATTAGACTTCAAAAGCACATCATTTCACCATTCAAAGTATATTTTCAAGATAAAATACTGCACATAAGTATAAAATTAAAATTTTTTTACCTGATTCATCAATAGCTGATTTTCCTTCTAGCTTCAAGAACACCTCATTCAAAGTTGTCATGGAAACACCGTAATTCTCAATGCCTTGGCATGAACATCTATCAAGATCCCTGTAAAGGTCTAAAGGTAGATACGAAAATGCATCAGAAGAATATGATTTGTAATGAGATTGATAATACTGTTTTCAACAATAGAAAATTCATGTGATAGAATGCATTAATCAGAAGCAAAGTTGTAATATAGATTTCCCTGATTTATAAAATAGTCTATACGGTATGTACATTTCGATGTCTTCTTGAGTATAAAATTTTAAAGTTATTTTTTCATTCCTAGAAAACTACGTATGTGAGGGATTTTGAAATAAGTTGTATTTTATTTAATGTTTTAAAATGTTTAATTGTTAGATCATGAAGAGTGTTATGGATAGATTGACTGTGTCAACCCAAAAGGTATATGTTGAAATCCCCATTATTTAAGAAATATTTTCTAGAAAATCAAGATTTATGCTTTCATGTTAGGTTTCATTGTTAGGCAATACAATCACAAATGCAGGAGAACTAAGGTTATTGTAACATTAATATAAACCACTCTGTGGTCTCTGCATTCTGTTACCTGGGAATTGGTTTGTCCTTTCCAAAGGCAAAATATATACAAGCTTTTCTTCACTTTGTGCTGTTAATTTGGCATCAGGGATATGCTGTTTAACAACCGATGTTATATTGTCTGGATCACACATTTCATTCAAATGCAAACTAACATTTAAAAAGAGTAAATTTAAATTATTTTTCTGGAACACTATCTCTACAAACAATTGTAGTAGGTGCTCGTCCTTTAATGAGACAAAACATGTATAACTCTAATGAAAGAAGGGAGACATAAAACACCACATGGCAAGGGAATGAGTGTAGAGATGTTAGAGATAGAGAAGGTGACTCAAGGATTATTATTTGGAGAAAAGAGATGTTTGGCTAGATGTTGGCTGGGGTGAGATAAAAAGGAATGCCTACTTTTGTTTCCATCTGTTCAATAACTCAGCTTTGAAGTCTCCCTTTGCAGTAAAGTATAAGTTCTGCAAAAACTAGCACTTGAGCATGGGAAAGACAAAAACAGAGGTAGTGAGTATAGTCATTGAGAACATGGCTTGATTGTTCTACTGATCCTTGTTCCAGACGCAAGTCTAATGTCTCTGAGAACCAGTTTTCTCGTCTGTGAGACTGAACAATACTAACCTCTCAAAAGATTTCAAAATACAGAACAAAATAAAATATGTATGAGATAGCACAGGGCCTTGCACTAAGGAAACCCTCAATATATGTTAGCTGATGTTATCTTTTTTTCTTTTTTGGTCCAAAGAAAAGACAAAGTTCTTCATGAAATTACTGGGTTTGAGCAAGCCCATTGTTAGTCACATGCATTGACTTACACCGAGGCTATAGAATGACAAGGGTATCACAATTGACTTTGATGACATGAACCTAAAAAAAAATCTGTTTTAGAAAAAGTTATTCTGTGCTTACAAGGCCCTGTGCTAAGCACTCTCCATGATACCAAATAAGAATACAGCCTTAGCTGGTTTGGCTCAGTGCATAGAGCATTGGCCTGCAGACTGAAGGATCCTGGGTTCGATTCTGGTCAAGGGCATATGCCCAGGTTATAGGCTCCATCCCCCAGTAGATGGTGTGCAGGAGGAAGCCTATCAATGATTCTCTCTCATCATTAATGTTTCTATCTCTCTATCTCCCTTCCTCTCAAATCAATAAAAATATATTTTAAAAAAGAATACAGAACCTTCTCTAAAGAAGCCTGTAAGAAAACACATAATATATATATATATATATATATATATATATATATATATATATATATGATATAGATATAATGTAAAGCATATTATAAAATAAGTGGGGGGGGAGGAAGTTGAGTTAATTCAATTAAGTGCTTTGCACACTGTCAATTACTCATTCATTCAATATCTTTAGTCTTAAATACAAAGCAGGTATTATTGCTGCTACTCCATAAATGAAGTTACTGAGAATCAAGTAAATTAATTAAGTTGCTAAGGCAACAATTCAAAGTAACGCTTTCAGGGTTCTTGACGAGTAGGTGCTTTTCAAGGAGAAAACACTCAGAAAAGACCTTTAAGAATGAATACGACTGGAATGTGGTTTGAAGGGGCTGGAGGATGACATGTTACACAGATGTCATATCTCAAGCAGAGACCAAACACAACACTATGGAACACTCCCAGAGGACAGTGGGTGGTTCCTTTCAGTTGGAAGGTACGGATTCAATCAGGTAGTAGCAACCAATCATGATGGAATGGTAGGTTAGATCAGGTCAAACACCTGGAGTAAGTAATGGGGGGATTCATTTACCCACTGGCGAGAAAGTGACTTGAATTATTTTGAAGAAATATTAAAATTTTAGTGGGAGTATAGGGGGTGATTCCTATTACACCTGTAATCTTGGTCCAATATTCTACCACTTATAAATGAGCTGGGCAGATTATTAAAATGCTCTGACATATCAAAGGAGAATAATAATACCATCTTAAAGTTATCTGGAGGCTTAAATATGGTTACACGATCATTCCAAATGTCATTATCTTAGCAAGTACTTAAAACATACCCAATACTTATTGACAGACATTACTAATAATGAAAATAACTATGATCTGGAAGAGGAGACAGAAAAGAATGAAGGAGAAAATGAATTCAAGGGGAACCGAGAGGAGGCTATTGAAACTGTCACAATAAACCCAAATAAACAACAAAATATGATAAGAGAAGGGACTGGAATGTCAATACATTTCTTTTAGCAAACTAAGTGTTGTGAAAATATTTTCCAAAAATTTTACTGAAACATCTCTTAATCATCCTTATAGCCTTCATGTCTGCCACCCCTCACATCCTTCACTCTAGCTAAGAAAAAGAGCCCCATGCGTAGGTCTAACACACACCTCTTGAAATGAACACACCAGTTGTGCAGTCTATTTGAACATGCTCATGATTGATATCACTCAGCATTTCCAACATGTTCTAACCTGTCTCCAACAAGTGAGGTCGTACCTTAAGTGGTAGCCAATGCCCCATTTCTTCTTCAGGAACAGAGAAGAGCCTGCACACCTCAGCTTCCCATTAGATATAAACACCTTTCGGTCTAAGTATTAAAAGCAAAAAAATAACTTGCATTAAGGTGTTGTATTTTCACTATTAATATAAAAGAAAAAATTCATTAATAAACAACATATTTTAGAAGCATGACCCACTAAAACAGATGCATTCGAATCCTGATCATAGTGAGCCGCTTTCTTCGTCATACAATAACTGAAATGACATGCTAGTTTATTCTCTAGTACTAGTATATTTAGAAAAAATTATACATTGAAAGGATCTGTTCCAAGCCAACTGGCATCCATAAAGCACAATATATCTTTTGTTGTTGTTAATCCTCACCTGAGAATATTGTTTTCCATTGCTTTTTAGAGAGTGGAAGGAAGGGAGGGATGGGGGTATGGAGAGAGAGAGAGAATCATTGTGAGAGACACATTGACTGCTTGTCTCCTGCATGCACCCCAACCAAAGGGATGAAGAGAGAACCCACAACCCTGTTATGTTAGGAATCAAACCTGAAACTCTTTGGTGCACAGGATGGCACTCTAACCACTGAGCGCACTGGCCAGGACAAAGCATAATATATCTTTGAGAATAGCTATATATTTTACAACCGATGCAATAGGTTCAGAGTCCTTCCATGGCACACTGCACTCAGGGATATAAGTGCTCAAGTGGGTGAAAGATTCTCATGGTAGTCACACCCACGGCAACTAACTGTGTTGGAATGAATCTATACATATTCCACACGTGTCTCTGATTTCTCGCTAAGGTACATGCAAGAAACTCAGGAGTCACCAGCCAGGATGTCAGCCTCATCCATGAACTGGGTGCTGAAGAGGATGACTCTGTTGGATTTCCTCTCTTTAAGAAGGTCCCACACACGGTGCCTCGAGAGAGGATCCGACCCAGCAGTTGGTTCGTCCAGTAGCAAAATCTGTACAGCACAGAAGCACATAAGATCATTTCCCCTCCCAGGCAAAATTTCGTTAAAAAAGCAACATGTGTTTGGAGACATAGCTCAGTACTTAATTTTCCATTATAACTGCTCTCTTGCTTTTAGCATTTATGAATTAAGTCTGACCGAATACAATAGTTTCTCAGTCCTCAGTTTGATTTTACCGGAAATTTTAATTCGATTTACCTGAGGATCTCCTAAAATGGCAATTCCAAAAGTTAGTTTCCTTTTTTGTCCGCCGCTTAAATTTTGAGCAAGAATGTCTTGAATATTTTCCATTTCCAAATTCTGTAAAACTCGTTGTACCTAAACCAAAGAAAGGTTATTTGGTCCAAAACCCAGAACGGTTATTTAAAAAACAGTACCATTTTTCTGTTCATTGTAAGGGGCCTTTTTTTCCCTTTAAAGGGTGAGCTGGGTAGAAGTAACCCAAGTGCACTTAGAATTTCCTGGGTAAACAATTTCATCCTCATGACTGCATGACATTTAACAGGGAATCTACCTCTCGTGCCACTTCCTGTGGCTGGATCCCTTTTATTTTGGCAAAGAGCCTGAGATTTTCCCTCACTGTCAGGAAGCCGAATTGCACATTGGATTGCGGGCAGATTCCGGTGAGCTTGCTGACGGTCTCCAAGTGAGCCGTTTCCGAAAGCGAGTGGTTGTAGATGCTGACCGAACCTAAAAGTTAAAGGTAGGCAGTTAACATCAGGATAACGCTGCATGCTTGCTTTATGTAAGACATTTTCAAATGAAAAAACAATGCCTGTCAATCACTAGAGTCCTTTAAAGATACTGGGCCTACTAATAGGGAATATTCTACTGACTAATTAAAAATGTACTGTTCATAAGACATCTGACCCAGCTGGGTGCCAATTCATAAGCATAAAGCTACTTACCAGGAAATATTTAAATCAAAAAGGTTTTTCTAAATCAAAAGAACATGAATCTATACTAGAATAACTTGGAACTTCTAAAGCTTTTAAATAGGTGAATGTGACTAGTAGTTAATGAAACTACTATTGAAATTAACTAATAAAAATACAGTTAATTCATTTGCCCATGTTCTTGTCTTTAGAGAATTGTCTTCTCACCTGATGTTGGGTCTGACAGTCCACTGAGTATGTTTAACAGGGTCGTTTTCCCAGCTCCACTGTGACCAAGGAGGGCAGTGATCTGACCTTCATATATGTCAAGTACCAAACCTGGCAGTATTCAAAAAAACAACAATTACACTCAGAGCCTACATAGTAACTTTACATTCTCTGGAATTTGTATAAGTTCTTATAATATGGGTATATTTGGCTAGCAATCGTCAAAATCCACCCCAAAATCACTTTCTTTAAAATGGTATCTGCTGTGATGTACATTTTATAGGTGTAATATTACTGTAATATATTATTCTATGATTAACAATTTTGGGGATCAAAGCAGTTTTGTCTTTAAAGATGGGCTGACTGCAATGAAGATAGCTTTCGGATTAGAGAATGTGGTGAACACAATCCTATTATGCATCTCTCAAACCCATAGGATATCAGGGGTGCATCTGACTTTCTGAAACTGTTAAGTGGTTTTCTGTTTACTCGGAAGGAAACACACTGGGTTCAAACAAAGGAGCTTCATGATAGCTGGGCTAACTGTTCTTCATCTGCCAGGACAGTATCATAGTTGAGACAGTCTTAAAACCAACCTGCCTGTTATGTATGACATTTATTACCTTTCAAAGCTTCTACTTTTTCATGCTTTCCTTTTTTATATTCCTTTTTAAGATTTTTTATTCTGGAAAAAAAAAGATGAAAATGTTTTGAAGAAATGGTGGAGTGGACAGACGGTTGAGGGTCAGTGGAGGGTACCTTTCCCCTTTCTGCCTCACCTGCCTCTTCCTTCTCATCATATTAACCAGGAAGCAAAGAAGAAAGGGGCAGAGTGAATCACAGAGAAAAGGGGGTGAAAACAACCAGGGAGATAGTGACAGTGTCTGTCACAAAGACAGCAGGCAGAGAAAGAGCGCAAAGGATGAACGATGGAAAAGAGATCATGAAGAAAGTGGAAATATGAATACTATTTATTCATGGACAGTTGTTGCTAAACCATAGATATTAGTAAATGTAAATGCTGACAATGTAAGAAGACAAAATGTTATCAAGAAAGAGGATAGCCCTTCTTGAGGGTAGCAGCCCGGACGTCGGTGGGTGCAAGAAGGCCACCGAAGGAAACCTTTGTCATATCTGGGTTTTGCCTGATAGACCTCTGGTCTCTGACAGGTGTTTCATTGGCATCTCCAGGTAGTTTTTTCATTACCTTATGGCTTCTTTCCCATAGAATTCTGGAGACACTGGTTCAAAAGAGTCATTAGATGAAGAATCTGAATTTATTTCATCCTCAAGGGCCACATGGTCAGCTCTTTGGTGTTGAAACCAAAAAGAGGATTTCAGGAAAAACCAGGGAGAATGTCGACGTCCATATTCAGCTACATGAATGGGAGGCAATTAAATATTGGGTCAGGCACCATTTTAAGGACTGCAGTCACCATAGCGGCAGCATTCTTCATCTAGTTCTGACACGTGCACTAATAATATAATTATCCTTCATTGCTCACAAGTGTCTGTGTTTTAAAAAATATTTTTTATTGATTTCACAGAGGAAGGGAGAGATGGAAACATCAATGATGAGAGAGAATCATTGATCCGCTGCCTTCTGTACACCCCTTACTGGGGATTGAGCCTGCAACTCTGGCATGTGCCCTGACCAGGAATTAAACCTATGACCTCCTCGTTTATAGGTCACACTCAACCACTGAGACACACTGGCTGGGTGCAAGTGTCTCTTTTTTAAAAGAAACAATCTAAAGTGTTATGGTAGAACAAGATCTTAGGAAGTTATTCTATAAACACAGTGCAGAATACCATTAGGCTTACTTTTAAAGTTTTGATAAAATGCTCGCTAATTTATAGTCAATACACCATAAATATTATTTAACCCGCTATGTCCTAAATATTTTCATTTCAATATGTAATCAATATTAATATTATTAATGATATACTTTTTAATCTTGTACAAAGTGTAGACCATTAAAGAAATGCAATGAATGAAATTGTGTTGAGTTATAATCATGAATCTACTTACTGGGCAAAACTTTGTCAAAATATAATGTCAATGCCAAATAGAGAAAAGTATCAAAAGCCAACATGAAACAAGTAGCTATTATTAGGTTTGGGTTGCTTGAAGAAT
>PVJC01054352.1:0-10522 GCA_004026665.1 Murina feae | reverse complement strand
GGAAAAGCTAGTGAAATCAGTAAAGTGCGGAGCTCAGTTAATAGTAATGTACTCATGTTGGTTCCTTAGCTGTGACAAATATGCCACAGTAATGGGGGGAAGCTGGATACAGGTCTACAGGAACTCTCTGTGCTATCTTTGCTATAAATATAACATTATTCTAAAATAAAAAGTTTGTTTTAAAAATAAATGGTCTCCCTAGGCTATGGTAGTCAGGGGCAAAGATGCTACTTTATTAATAACCTCCATACTTTATAAGCCAAGAAAGAGGCTTTGAGGCTACAAACAAAACAAATCAAACCAATCCAACCCATGTCCAACAGCCCCCTACCCCTCAAATCCACATGAATTCCAAAAGCTGTTGTTAAATTACACATTGACTTTATAATTCACAGGGACTTCTTACTCTGAATCATGAATTTCTCTTAAAACCAACTAAAAATACTGTTCATATGCCCAGCAGGAGTGGCTTGGTGGTTGAGCGTTGACCTATGAACCAAGAGATCATGGTTTGATTCCCGGTCAGAGCACATGCCCAGGTTGTGGGCTTGATCCCCAGTGGAGGATATGCGGGAGGCAGCTGATCAATTATTTTCTCTCATCATTGATGTTTTTCTCTCTCCCTCTTTGAAATCAATAAAAATATTAAAAAGTGAATAAATAAAAATATTGTTCTTAGTCAAACATTTACAGGTTGCAACCACAAGATAGCAAAATAAAAGTGGATTTGACCAAATGCCATCACAGTAAAAGTGTAGCAATTACAGATGAATGCATATTCAAGAAGCATGAAGAAATCATATATAAAAATGTGTATATACATCCCTTCGCATTTCTACCTATATCCCTACAACATGTACATTCAATAATATAGATTTCAATACACATATTTAAATACAAAGAGCTGATCACAGCCAATGGCTTCCTCAAGCTAGAATTTAAGAGATCATTTTCTAGTATAAATTTCATATACAAAAGGCTCTTCATCCCCAAGTCCCATTATTATCATTATCACTAGTGGCCCAGTGCACAAAATTCGTGCACATTAAAAGGGGATTAATTAGAGGAAATATTTTAATATTGCTATTTGCCCTTTCTCTATAATAGAGGTGTCAGAGATTAAAGAAAATTAGTAAAATGTATATGAAAATCTTCCTCCTGTCAGAGTCTGGGGTGCACCATGGAACCCAGAGTCAAGTCTTCAACCACCCACATGCACCTCAAAATTGCTCGAGACTGAAACCTGGCCGGCCCCCCTTCATTGGGCTAGATCCAGACCTGGCCGGTCCCATCCTGTCAAGCCCTGCCAGGTGGGGGTGCAGCCTCAGGTTCCCTGGGTGCCAGGGCAGGGAGGCACAGCCTGAGATCCCCCATCAAGCCCCACTGGGTGGAGGGAGTGGTCTGTGATCCCCCAGCCTGGCACTGGGGCAGGGGGCACAGCCTGAGGTCCCCTGGCCTGGAGCCAGGGCGGAGGGCATGGCCTGATGTCCCCTGGCCTGGCACCAGGGAAGAGGGTGCAGCTTGAGTTCCTCTGACCTGGTGCCAGGGCGGGGAGAGCAGCCTGAGGTCTCCCATCAATCCCTGCCAGGTGAGGGGCATGGCCTGAGGTCCCTCATCAAGCCCTGTGGGTGGAAGGCATGACCTGAGGTCCCCTGTCAAGCCCCATGCAGGAGGTGGGTGGGCACACAGCTTCAGGTCCCTGCTGATTGCTCCTTAAGGCTCGTTATGGGAATTTAGCCTCAGCTGTGGGGGCAAATTGACTGGAGTGATGGTCAATTTGCATATTCCCTCTTTATTATATAGGATTATATAGGATGACAGTATCTACCCTCCTTCACTAGCACATGGACACTGACTGTTTTCTAACAATGGTTTGTTCACTGGCTAGGAATCTGCCCCTCCCTGGCTCGGTCCCCCTGGCTACTCAGGACAGCCACATATAGGGTGAGTGACTGGCCTTCCTCAGTAATGAACTGCGCACCAGTTCTGTTCTCTCCATAAAAGTACTTATGTTATAGGTAGGATTGTGTTCCCCAAAATTCATACATTGAAACTCTAACTTCAGTACTTCAGAAAGTGACTTTATTTGGGTTGAAAATATAATTATTTACATGAGGTATTATTACTGGAGTAGGGTGGGTGCCTAGTCCCACATGACTGGAGTCCTTATAAAAAGGGAGACATTTGGACAGAGAGGCCTTGTGAACTTGAAGGCAGAGGTCAGGGTGATGTGTCCATAAGCCAAGCAAGGCCAAAGACTGCCAACAAATCAGCAAAAGCCAGAAGAGAAGCATGGCACAGATTCTCCTTCACAGCCTCAGAAGCAACCCTGATCTCTAGCCTTCAGAACTGTGAGAAATAAATTGTTGTATAAGCCACTGAGTCTGGGGTACTTTGTCAAAGCAGCCCCCTAGCAAAATACTACAGTGAGTACAATTCATATCTTTAGGAAGGAATCAAGTTTGGAATTGTAAATGTGATGTTTTCAAAAACTTGGTAGTCTTTTATAGTCTCAAAATAGACTTGATCTGCTTGGGAGAGAATCCAGAAGAGGGCCTGGGGCATCATTATTTCACTCAGCAGTGTTTCCAAGGCCATCAGATTACGCAGGACCTCGCTCCCAAACTGACTCACTTCAGACAGAGGCCTGTGTGATGTGACTCGCCGGACAAGGCTCCCTACACAGCACACCCTGTGGATTAAATCTGAGTCCGGATCTCAATTTCTCTCATTTCAATTACATGAAATTAGGTAAATCCATTGCTATCTCCAAATGGCAGTTTATTAATCTGTAACAAAGCAAGAAAGATAGTATCTACCTCATATGGCTAGTTCAAGGATTACATGAGCTTCATGTAATCAATCAATAAATGTCTTAGGCTATTGTGAGATCCCTCTTCTAGAAAACACAGTACACTCTGAAATTCAGCACATTTAAAAACCTTTTTCAGGAATGAGGTTAAAAATGCCACTTATTAAGTTCCCTTAAGAAATATACACACACACACACACACACACTAATATTGCCTAACTTGTTCTGTTAACATAGTCTGCAGAATTAAGTAAATGATTTGTAAAGTGGATTTCCCAATGTCACCAAAAGACTTACCATTACATGTTCTGTTTCTGGAAAAACAGGTTTTGGGCTCTTTAATACAGGCTGCAAAGGAATTATTTCTACCTGTTCCTCCTACATGCTCCTATGGTAAACATTCCCAAATCAAAAATCACACCTGCAGACTAGCCAGCCCAGGGAGAGCAGACTCCTTTCCCTCTGCTTTACAGACCTGCCTTCACTCCCTTCCCATGAAGTCTGCGCTCCCTGGCCATAAAATGTTCATGGCCCTGTTTAAGGTAATAACAGTAGTAATAAACTTCTAAGAAAGTGAAAGCTGGAGCTGAATCCCTTTTCAATTAACCATCTCAGGACAAGGTCAGAATAACCTTCCCAGGGAAGCTTATCTCCTACCCACAGAGGCTGTCAGAGCCCTTCCTGCTGGTGCTGAAGCCAGTCCTCTCACTGGCGTCCTTCTCACAAGGCCCATTTTTCCTCTCCTCTACTGGCTCTGCCTTCCCTGGCGACAAGCTGGGAAACACAGTGGTGGTGGTATAATAGCAAATTCATGTGAGTTTCCAGAGAGGAATGTTTCTATTAGTTAAAACTTGGAAAACACATTCTGGAAAATTAAAACTTCTAAGTCAAATAAATGACCTAAATTCCCACTGCATAATCCTGTCATTTACATTTCTTCCCCCAAGTCTCAAAATTCCTCGGACTTCAAACGCATAAAGCATGCTTGGGATAAGAGCTGTCTTCCACTACCTGTGACAGAATATTTCACAAAAGTTGACAATAAAAAGTTACTACAGCCTAATATTGGCACTGGGGGTCTTAAAGATCAGCCCCATAAAATCACTCACCAAACACGGGTGCTGACAGTGTGGCACAAGCAATGGCAGTCAGAACAAGCAGGAAAGCAAGCTCAAACCCCTATGTAAATGGAGACTACATTCTAGAATATACAGTGTGTGAGAGGAGGGGGCCCAGGAGGCTCGAAGGCCTATGTCAGGAGAAACAACAAGTCACAGTATTTAAGCAGTGACCTACATATGGCCAACATGACGCTGTGTCCCTGCCTCTGGGAGAAGGAAGGGGCCTACCATCCCAGCAGCACGGCTACCTTGAGTCTTCCTAAGTGACAGGCATCTATTCCAAAGAACAACGAACAGCATCAAAACAAACAGTATTACACGCTCAAGTCTGTGGCTTGTTTTCTCTTCTGCTTTATATTTTCATTAAGCGCAGAAAGAGAACAATGCTCTGGCCACCGATAAGGGAGGACCCCCACATGCTTTGCTGTCTTCACCATTACCATGAATCTTGAGCAAGTCCCTGTATGTTCTGCTTTTTGGCAAAATGAGAAGATAGATGAGGTAAAGAACGATCAGTGGGCCTTACTCATGTCTATATGCACTGTGCCAGACAGCACAACTACCGCTCAAATGTTTGTGGAATGAACTCTATGGTCTCCTCCAGCACAAAATGCCCATGTCTCTAGGATCATACCGCTGTGTTCCAGAAGGTACATAAAATGGTTATGAAAAGAAGTATCTTAATTTGTTTTCTGAGCGCACACACACACACACACACACACACACCTCATATAGATAGAAACAGGTTATCAGAATAGGGACACAAATATATGAGGGAAGTGTGTACGCATGTATGTATGTGTGTATATCCTTCCACATTCTTTATTTTCAAGGCACCTGTCTGAAGAAGTCAAAATATTATGATTACTAAAAGAAAATGTAAGTCTTTAATTACTTAAAAAATGTGAAATATTTTGTAAAGAATTCTTGGGCTATTTAGCAAAAAATCATTTTTCAAAGGATAAAACAGAGTAGTGCTATTAACAATATTTTAAACATAACCACAAAAAATTAACTATGTTACCTCCCATACCAGGCAAAGTATTTCAAAAGCCACAAGTGACCTGAATTATATAATGCCTTTGGATAAAGTACGAGACATTTCAAGTATACACATGTAAGAATGTTTAATTAAAAAGAGTTGTCAGCTCTGGCTGGTGTTATATGATGGTTAGAGTGTCGGCCCACACACCAAAGGGTCTCAGGTTTGATTACCGGTCAAGGGCATGTTCCTGGGTTGCAAGTTTGATCCCTGGGTCCCAGTTGGGGAATGTGCAGTGTGGGAGGCAACCAATCAATATGTCTCTCTCACATTGATGTTTCCTTCTCTCTCTCTCCCCGCCCCCCCTCCTTACTCTCTCCCACTGTCTCTAGAACACAATGGGAAAAATATCCTCTGGTATTAAACCTTGCAGATGGGGGGAGCGCTAGTTTGCCATAACATCCTACAGGTAACAGCCCACCCTCCTTTCCAGCTACTATAGGAAATCATCACAAAGAAGTCTGCATCCTCAGAACAGCCCCGAGACCTCCTCAGTGAGAATTTGGATTCTCGCCTTCATTAATGGATTTGTCAAAGGTGCATCCAACTTCTTAGGTATTTTGACAGCAATAATCTAAATAGACAAGGAAGGCTGCAGAGAGGGGTTAGCCATGAAAACTTTTTTTTAAATTTTATATTTTAATTAAAAAAAATTTCTTTTTCAGTTACAGTTGTGACATACAATATTATATTAGTTTCAGGGTACAGCATAGGGATTAGACATCCCCATGACTGTTTTTTCTCAATGCCATGGAAACTCTCGAAGATATAAAAATGGGGAGTAGTAAACACCTACAATCACAGCCTCCCAATTCTCCCTGTGGACAGCAGCACCTCGGAGACCACTGCCTTGCTCCAGGCTCTGCAGGTGACAGCGTCTCTCAAAGCCTTTGTCCTCTGAGCACAGGAACTTGAGGCAGCTTCAAGCACCTGCTTAGGAAGCTTCTGGCATAGGTGCTGGGGTGATAGGAAACGAGATCAGTTCCACAGCCGGCCACAGTGGGGAAAATGTTTAAAAAAATGCCTTCTATTCTCGAATCCCACATTTCAGTTTTCCAGTTTGGTCTCCCGAAGCCACGGCTTACTGGTTTCTCTAAAGGAAAAAGGTTGATGGTGTAGTGCTAAACTGTACCTCATATTTTTCTTTTCAAAAATATAAATCGTTCAGTGAATCCTCTGAGCATGAAAAAAAAGGACAGGAGCCTGACCCGCTGTTGTATAAGAGTGTGGCTTAAAAAAAACCACAAAAAACAATGTAAAAAGCTGTAAAATAACCCTCAAGTATAATAACTTTCTGAGTCATCACGATCAGGAAATCATGGTCTTGCTAAAGCTGCCATTTATTTTTAATGTAGGCGACGCGTGTGCACAGCAGATGCAGCTGACACTCCTAGGAAGAGGTTAAGCACGTGGTTATCCCACTGGGGCGAGGGGAGGCTTGGGTCAGGAACCTGGAAAGGAGGAGGGGGAAGGTCTGACTCCTAAAGTTTTGCGTTTCCTCAAGTGGTGAACACAACTCCGGGAGCAAACCCTAAGGCCAACAGTCTCAACAACCCCCCGCCTCTTTTGCATCCCCCTCAAACCCCAATAGAAACGCGGCCACCGCCGCCCCGCCGTGGGCTCCGCAGGAGGCTGGGACTCGCTCCCCGCACACCCGGCGGCTGCGGCGGCCGCGGACCACACACGTGGGGGCGACCGCGCGCGCCGCCAGCAGCCGGGAGGCCCACGCCCCCGCCGGACGCGGGCAGCTGGGACCGTCACCTCTGCACCGGCACATTCTCGGGGGCGTCCCCGACGCTGGCGAGGGCGACCGGCCCTTCCCAGGCGGCGAGGGCGCGGGGTCGGGCTCCCGCGCGGCGCGGGGCACCTGAGGAGCGCGGCGGGGACCGGGCGCGCGGGGCCGGGCGCGGCGGCGGCGGGACCCACCTGGATCTGCAGCGGCACGAGGCGCACCTTGCAGCGCTCGCTCACCGCGAAGCCCTTGGGCAGGTCCACGTACTGGCCCCACTCCTCCGCGAAGAGCTGCACCACGAATTTGCGGTGCATGTCGAGCTGGTCGCCGTACAGGCTGAGGAACTTCTGGATGAGCAGCTCGTAGCCGGCGCCGTGGGGCACGGACGAGGGCCGCGCGAAGACCGAGAAGCAGAAGAGCACGGGGACCGTGCCCGACGGCGCCCCCGCGCCTCCGCCGCCGCTGTTGGGGAGCGCCGGGACCGCCGCCTCCGCCGCCATGTTCCCCGGGCGTCTGCCGGCTCCCAGGCCGCCGAGGCGCAGACACCGCCGGCTGCCCGCCCCGCCTCCCCGGGCTGCCCGCCCTCGGCTCCCGAGGCGAAGGGGCGGGTCCTGGCGGCCGGGGCGGCGCGGTGTGGGGCGGGCAGCCGCGGAGGGCAGGGCTCTGGAGTCGGGGTGCGCGGGGGAGCCAGCGCCTGCGCCCGCCGCGGGGACCGCCCCCTCCAACCCGCCGAGGCTGCAAGGCGCAGCTGGGGGCGGAGATTTGGGGCGCCCCTTCCACCCCACTCCGCCCACTCTTGAATGAGAGGTGTTTTCCCAAGCTCTGGGGTAGTGCTTTGGAGGCACTGGGCTGGCTGCTGCATTACCTGCTGGCCTGGTGTAGAGACATGCAGTCCTAGACAGCAGCAGTCATCTTAAAACCAAGGGCAGAGGAGCAATCTAAGAGCAGCAGAGTTTAAAATGCGAATTTGCCTGCCTCCCCCCTCCGCCCCAGGCTCAGAATTTCATGGCGTTTTTTTTTTTTAATCCCATGGAACACAATCCTGCTATAAAATAAAAGGGTAATATGCAAATTGACCCTAACAGCAGACTGACTGGGAATGACTGGTCACTATGACACACATGGACCACCAGGAGCGGGCAGCCGCTCAATGCAGGAGCTGCTCCTGGTGGTCAGTGCACTCCCGCAGAGGGAGGAGCTCTGCTCAGCCACAAACCAGGCTGATGGCTGCCAGTACAGCAATGGTGGTGGGAGCATCTCCCGCCTCCTCAGCAGTGCTAAGGATGTTCGACTATAGCTTAGGTCTGCTCCCCGGTGGCAAGTGGACATCCCCTGAGGGCTCCCTGGCTGCAGAGTGATGTCTGACTGCCAGCTTAGGCCCAATCCCCAGGAGCGCCAGGTCTCCAGTATACAATAAAAGCCTAATATGCTAAGTATCCGGTTATCTGGTCATCCATGCAACCAATCAAAGTGTAATATGCTAATGATATGCTAAGGTCGCTCAACTGCTCACTCTGACATGCAATGACCACCAGGGGGCAGAGAGTCAACCAGTCAACCAATCACTATTGCATGCACTGAACACCAAGGGGCAGATGCTCTGACCTGTAGGTTAGCTTACTGCTGGGGTCCAGTAGATCGGGACTTAGCGAGATGGGCTGGACATACCCTGGAGCCTTCCTGTGGTCCCTCCGCAGCTAGCCAACCTCCTGCATCCCTCTCCAGCCCCGATCATGCACCTCCGCCTGGCCTGCACCCTCTCACAATCTGGGAGCCCTTGAGGGATGTTAGAAAGCCAGTTGTGGCCCGATCCTACAGGCCAGGCTGAGGGACTCCACTAGTGTACAACTTTGTGCTTCAGACCTCTAGTATCTCTAATAATGGGTTTGAGACCTTGACCTCCCTTTATCTCATTCCACTTTCCGGGAGAACTTGGATTGGGAATTGCAAAATGTCAACAGTTTAAGAGTAAAAATCAGGACTTTATATTTGAACTGAGGGTTGGTTTTTAAGCAAGTTAAAGGGATCACCTTCAAATAAAATTATTCTCTGCCTTTTTAACGCTGCAAGGCACTGTATCACTTACTAGAATTACAAGAGCATACACGATGAACAAAGGTTCCTTAACATCAGGCCACGGGAAGATAGGCTCATGCGTCTAAACATATAATTAGATTTTAGGTATTAGGGTTTTTTGTTCTTTTACGGTAAAGTGGTAACTTTAAGACTGGGTTCCTTAACAGGCGTCGCTGACACACCGACACTTTCTCCCGGGGGCCTGTCTTAAGTGTTTGCAGGACATCTTGCAGCATCCCTGGCCTGTATCCACTAGATGCCAGTAGCACCCCACTCCTCTCTGGTCTTGATAGTCAAAAATGTTTCCAGAAAATGACAAATGTCCCCCAGGGGAAATTTCCCCCCAGTTGAGAGCCACTGCTTTAAAGTAATGCTATGGCCATCATTTGGCTTTTGGCTCATTTGTACCCAAGCTACTGAAAATGCTCTGTTTTCTAACTTCTCATCAACTTGGAAAGATTCCAATTTAAAACTTGTCTGAACCCATCAGAACCCAAATGATATTTTTGCAAATGTCACTCCATTGCAAGGTTTTCTGCATGCAGATGTGCAAGTCTGTGCTAGTAAGAGAAAGGTAATTTAGAGTGTCTGATTACAAGAAGTATCTATTCTGGGTTGCTAATTATAAAAGTGTTCCTTCCAATCTACTAATAAGAGCTGATGGTCAGAACCCTCTCATCCACACTACTGCTACCTACTACCCAAGGCCAAAGCATTGTCATCCCTCATCTGCCTATAACACTGTCCTCATAAATGGTGACTATTCTTTGATTTTTAGACCCCTAAGTTCCATTTACTACATGGCAATCAGAGTAGTACTTACAAAAAAAACCAAAAAAAAAAAACAAAAAAAAACAACAACCACACATAATTTCAGAATGTATCACACTTCTGTTCAAAATTCTCTAGTACTCAGAAAAGACCTCAAGAAAATCCAGATGTTGGAATTGAAAGAACTTTACAGCAGTTATATTTAAGAACATAAAGTGTGGTCAAAAGAATGAACAGATGGAGAATATCAGCAGAGCAGTGAAAATGACAAAAAGTAAACAAATGTAAGTTTTAAAATGGAAAAGTATAACACTTGGAATAAAAAATTCACTGTACAGTCTAAACATCAGAAGAAATGATTAGTGAAATAATCACAACCTCCAGAATACTTCCTGGCAGAAAGTAGGCTCTCTGCAATTACTTGGTGAAGAGTTGTTACAGTGAATATATCTTCAAGCTTTCTGAACTGAAAAATCAGACATATCTAGTCAAAGACAATTTTTTTTTTGTGAGTGCTTGGTCTACATTATAGATTAATCCTGGGATAGCTATTATTAGAGGATTACTGAATTTATCAGCAGGCTCCACACAAGACTTTTTGACTTCATTTATGTTTTCTGGAAACTTTGTGATAAGGAAAGCAAAGAAAATCAATCATCAAAATAACTTATACCCGCCACCATGGGGAATGCTGACAATTTTCTGCAAAAGAAAAGAAGGTGTCAAAATGTTCTTTTATACATAGATGGAATGTGGTACAATTAAATGATTTGAGGATCTGCCAGGTAAATTTTAGAACCGGAAGATTATCTAATAGGAGACATAGAGCAGAAAATGATTGCTAAGATTTATTATTTTATTATAACACTAGGGGCCCAGTGCACAAAAATTTGTGCACTCGGGGTGGAGGGAGTCCCTCAGCCCGGCCTGTGCCCTCTCACAGTCTGGGACCCCTCAGTGGATGTCCT
>PVJC01054351.1:0-10523 GCA_004026665.1 Murina feae | reverse complement strand
CCACTCACGGGTCCTGGGTCCTGCGCTGTCCCGCCCTGCAGCCGCTCTGTGCACTCGGGAGGTCCCTCAGCCCGGCCTGTGCCCTCTCACAGTCTGGGACCCCTCGGGGGATGTCCACCTGCTGGCATGCCTGACCAGCCTGGGTGAGGGGCTTTAAGGCTGCCCACAGCTCCCATTGACCCAACGTCCCAGCAAGGCCGGCTGGACGCAGGTGTCTGGAGTTTATCTCCTATAATTGATGCTGTTCCTTTAAGGCGAGGCCTTTTACTAAGGAAGCCTCCTCTGCGTCACCTCTCGGCTTCTATAATGAAACAATTGTTACACTTAATTGTTGCAAATGTGTGTTTTGCTTCAGGCCAAAGGCTAAGGAGCCAGCGAGCAGGTAGTTTCGCTTTCGCTCCTGCTGCAACGGACGCTGCCTAAACGTTTACTCAGGTCCGTGAGTGGCGGCCGCCATGTTGGCTAGGCTAATTTGCATACAGTCGCTCTGATTGGCTGTGGGCATCCCAGAGAAACGGTTAATTTTACTATTCCGCTTTTATTAGTTTAGATGACTGGAACGACCGGTAGCTATGATATGCACTGACCACCAGGGGGCAGACGCTCATCGCAGGAGCTTCCCCCTGGTGGTCAATGCACTCCCACAGGGGGAGCGCTGCTCAGCCAGAAGCTGGGTTCATGGCTGGTGAGCACAGCTGCCACAGCGGGAGCCTCTCCCGACTCTGAGGTAGCATTACCAAGCTGCAGCAGCAGGCACAGAAGGACAAGGTGAGCATGAGTAGCACAGCGCCTGATCCCGATTCGGGCTCCTCCCCAGTTGCCTGGTGCTTGGCGCACTGCTACATCACTTGGGGGATGTCTGACTGCCAGTTTAGGCCTGATCCCAGTGCTGTTCTCTGTAGAAAGCAGTCATCCTAAACAACTCAGTGGCTCAGGGAAGCGCAGGAAACTCAGGATGAGCCTGCCTCCACGCTTGACTCACCCACTCGATGGTGTTTGCAGGACAGACCACAGTGGCCCAGCCTGTGCACGTGCAGCAGCTACTGAAGCTCAAGCAGCAGGTCATGCAGCAGCAGAAGGCCATCCAGACAGAAGCTGGCAGGCGGACATCCCCCAAGGGGTTCCCGGATTGCGAGAGGGCTCAGGCTGGGTTGAGGGACCCCCTTCTTCCCCCGGTGCATGAATTTCATGCACTGGGCCTCTAGATTATAAGTAATTACCAATGTTAGGAGGAACGAATCGAGCTTCACTTGCCTGTACTTCTCAAGCTGGGTGTCCAGGCTATTGAAGATACCCCTGATGTGTTTGCCTGGCTTTTGAAGAAGTACTTCTCATCTTCAAAGTAAATGTCCATGAGTAAAATTACACGAGACGGCATGTTTAAAGCGTCCACCAGGGCCTTGCCCACACTGTCATTACCGACAATAATGCCAGTGCTCCCCTCTTCTCACAGGCTAAGGGAACACATCAAAGCTCAATTCCAGGTTTCTATAAGTGAGACTTTGGGACCCAGGAGACAGAGCACCTGGGTCCTGCCACTGTGGTAAGCCAGCAGAGCCAACATAAAAGACTGAAGCAGCCGGCAATCACAACTGAGTTCAAGAGGATCAGCAGTCAGTACCTTTCCAGGATGACTGATGCTTGTGCAAAGAGCCTGGCGAAGGGAAGGAACACTAGGCTTAGGGTCAAAGACCTAGGTTTATCTCTTAGCTCCACCAGTCACCAGTTAATCTCTGGAATGAAGTGTCTTCACCTGCAGAATGGAGATAACCATTCTTTAAAAAACATACCACATTTAAAGGCATGGTACACACTTACCATTTTTTCTCTACATTATCTTGGGGGTTCTCAGAAATACCCAGAATTCCCAAGATCTAAAAGAAAATACTGAGTAAGGCCCCTGGATTCAGAAGGAGCCTCTAAACTAACTCAGCAATGATTCCCAAGAAGAGTTTTCTGGACGTAATAAATTCTGATGTAATCCAAAGGATTAATTCTGTGAATCCAGTGAACCACAAATCATAAAAGCTTCCACAGCTACAAAAGATTCAAAGCTCAGAAGACACGGGGAGAGATGCCTATACAGGTGACTGGGATACAAGAGCAGGTCCTACAACGAATGGGATAGTGGAAATGACAGGGGAGGAATAAATGCATGTACTGCCATGGCAGTACACTGAAGCAGTCATGTACCTAACTACATCGCAGTGACATCTACAGGAGGGAGCTGACCATAATAAAAGGAAAAGGCTGACCCAGTATGGACCAGATGGTTTGAGTTCTGATGCCTGAAAGAAACAGGTTCTAGGGACAAGAGAGAAAAAATACCCAGAAATTTAGAGGGGGGGAAAAAAAATGTTGGAAAGATTTATCTTGTGATAAGGATTGTCTAGAACAGAAGTCCAGAAAAGGATTCTAGATCAAGAATAACCTATTCTGAAGCAGGCTGGAATGAGAGTTATTTGCTCCGTTAGTTTATGTATAACCATCAGAAAGAAGCAAGGAACATAAATGTCAGTCACAGTATTAACGGCGTGCTCTTCAGAGTTATCTCTCCACATATGCTACTCCATATGGCTGGTCAACTAGGAAATCCACTCTGATGACCTGAGCAATACTGCTCCCCCACCCTCAGCTGTCCCCTTACAACTCATTAGAAATTCTTATATTTAACAAACTGCTTTTTAATAAAAACCATTTACAGCCAAAAATAATCTTTAAAAGAACTTGGTGTATTCAACATTGTAATAGAAGTTTTAACCAGAGAAATCAAGCAAGAAAAAAAAACAAAAGGCATCCAAATTAGCACAGGAGTAAAACTATTTGCAGGTGACATGCTCTTACATATACAAAATCCTAGTGAATCTGCACCAAAAACTATTAAAGCTAATAAACCAATTTAGCAGAGTTGTAGGATGCACGATCAACACAGGTAAACATTCATGACCTTGGATTCGGCAATTAGTACAAGCAACAAAATTGAAAAATTCACAAATAGGTGGAAATTTAACAACACACACTTAAATCAAGGTGTCAAACAGGAAATCAAATAGTATCTTTACTTGGGGAAAATATAAACACAACATATCAAAATTTATGGGATGCAAAAGGAGTCCTAAGAGGGCAATTTATATCTATAAAAGCCTACATTAAGAAAACACAAAGATCTCAAATAGCCTAACTACAGAGTTAGTTGCTTAATGGGTACAGGATTTCCTTTTGGGGTGATGACAATATCTTGGAATCAGGCAGAAGTAAGGTTGCACACACTATGAATATACTAAATGTTACTTTAAAATGGTTAATTTTATGAATTATACCTCAATAAAAAATGCAAATAAGGGGGGATGAGGTATAGTCTAACAACCTAAAATATCTAATCTAATAAAAGAGTGATATGCAAATTAACCATCACTCTGAGATACCTAAGCCACGTCCACCAGCCAAGCCACACCCCCAGCCAATCAGAGCGGCTGTATCCAAATTAACCCAGCCAAGATGGCGGCCGACAGCCACGGAGCTAGAGCAAACAGGAGGCTTCGTTGCCTGCCTAGGCCTCCGCTCAAGGCAACAAAGTTTCAATTATAGAAGATAAATAAACCTCAGAAACCTAATTCCAGCCAGCCTCACTGGGACATTGGGTCAATGGGAGCTATAGGCAGCCTGAAAACAGCCCTCAGCCCCTCACCCAGGCTGGCCAGGTACCCGAGTAGGGACCCAAACCCTGAATGGGCTGTGGCCAGCCTGAAAACGGCTCTCAGCCCCTCACCCAGGCTGGCCAGGCACCCCAGGAGGGACTTGAACCCTGAAGGGACTATGGCCAGCCTGAAAACAGCCCTCACCCAGGCTGGCCACACCCCAATAGGGTGAGGGTCCCCACTGGGGGGCTTGGCAAGCCTGCAAACAGCCATCAGCCCCTCACCCAGGCTAGCCAGGCACCCCAGCAGGTGGACATCCCCGAGGGGTTCCAGATCGCGAGAGGTCACAGGCCGGGCTGAGGGACAAATTTTTGTGCACCGGGCCCCTAGTTTTAAATAAATTTACTGCTCAGAAAACACCATAAGTTTTTAAGTATATTTAAAACTGTTTCACCATAGCATCTTTTTAAACAAAGCTACTCTCCCCAATTTCTTTAAACTATATATATCTTTATTGATTTTAGAGAGGAAGGAAAAGGGAGAGAGAGAAACATCCATGATGAGAGAGAATCATGGTGGACTGGCTGCCTCCAGCCAGTCCCCACTGGGGATTGAGCCCACAACCCAGGCATGTGCCCTTGACTGGAATCGAACCTGGAACCTTTCAGTTCGCAGGCCAACGCTCTATCCACTGAGCCAAACCAGCTAGGGCTCCCCAATATTTCTTAAGAGTAATAGTAATAGAATGCCTCATTTCTTACCAGAAGATTCTTTTCCATTCTGTTTTTCATAGAGGGTGCCCACAGACATCAGGAAAACAATAACGAGGAATACTGGAATTCTCCATGAGCCAGCCAGAGATGCTGCAAATTATTAAGAGTTAACATTTTTAGTAAGTAAAAAAAAAAAAAAAGAACCCAACACTTTAGAAGAACAATTTGGCATATATGTTAACAAAATTGTTTCACAGGGAAAATTAAGAAAAAAAGGCCACCAGACAGATAAAACTAAATACAGGACTTCTCTAAGTCCAGTTCTGCTGTCAGAGGCCCCTGGCCCAAAGGATTGGGCATGTACCAGCCTACCTTTAATAGGCTTGTATCACCTGAGGAATCAAGTCCTCTCTGAGGCACATCCAGCTTTCAAGACTCAAAACCCCCAAGTGATGCCAGAATGACCGGCATCAGGCATCTGCATAAAGCATGGATCCTAAAGTCATGGGGCCTGACTTGGTTTCCTAAAAACACTACTAGATGTGAACTGTCTCAAGAAAGGGGGGAACAGCCCAAAAGAGCACTGCAAAAAGCTTCAAGGTATCCTCCATAGTGCATGACGCAAAAATGCTAACTAGCGTCTAGTAGCCAGTCGTAGTTCCTTGAGTTTGTCTAGCGCCTTAGGGACATACCCCTGCCCACCTCCCTCCTCTGCCTCCCTCCCATTCAAAATGAGTCAGGTCATGTATCAGGGGGTCTTGCTGATGAACTCCTCCAGCATTCCAAGTCATCAAAATTAGAGAGTAACGCTCCCCTCAACTGCGGACTCTAAGCAGAGACCTGTTTTTCTCCATCAACTCTTTTTTTTGTTTTTCAACTTTTAACAATAAGTAGCTCTAAAAACTACTTTAAATAAGCTGCTACTGCTCGTGGTTAGTAATTTTGTTTTTAAAATAGAAGTAAATATTTCCATAGACTCAGACTTGGAAATAAGAGAGTCCCTGAGAACTCACTTTATAACAACCCAGTAGTCACTGAGCTAACAGTGCAGTCCCAAATGACAGAATTATTTTGTGCAGCTCTGACGCTAAACAGAAATACTTCCCTCTGAAGCGACTCACTGCTCTAACTCTCTGCCACTTTCCCAGGACAGGCTTCTCTATCTGAGATCCGCCTTACTTCCACCTCTCCCCACCCCTGCAGCCCAGTCCCCTCTCTTATCCAGAGTAAACACCTCTGGTTCCTTTCATTGTTTCTCACATATGATTCTGAGCACCTCTTATCATACTGGACTGCTTATCTGTATCCTTCTCCGGTATGACACCCAGAAACGGCCATGACAGTCCACGTGTGCTCTACTTTTTAAGGTGTAGTTATTTTTAAAGGGCCTTTTTGTAAATGAGCATGCAATATATTTAAAAGATAGACATTTTAAAGCATAACATTTCCATTAAATATTAATAAAATATTAGAACATGTTCTAAAGATTAAAGAATTTTAAATGTGACATGTAACAAACACTACAAAAAAAAAAAAATCACTTCGATTTGCGTGGTCTGCCGTTGCTAACCTTAAGCTAAACTTTCTTAGAAAAAGTGACCCACCTAAATGAAAAAGCAATATAATCCAGACAGGAATGGAAACTGCTCTCAAGTAGCGCTCAGTGCTTGCATTCCACTGGAATGAAACAGCCAACACGTAGCCAACTACCAACGTCCAGATCTTAAATAAATGAAATATAGACACAGTTGTGAAATACATACGCATAAAAATACATACAATTGTACAAAATGTGCAAGCATCTGCATCGCATGGGAGCGCTGGTCACAACACGGATGAGGTGAAGGCAGATGCTGCGAAAGAGCAGGTGCAGGCTTTCCTCCCCTGTGCAGGCAAGTTCTGAAGTAAACAGGCATTTAAAATACCGTGTGGTGATGTTATTTAAATATTTTTAAACAAAAATACACAGTTTTAATTTAAGACATATTAAAGTTCAAAAACTACTATATGCATAAAGATCCTTAAGATAAAATATTCCATTTTTAAGCCATGGGAGAGTTTATGGAATTCTTCAAGTCTTCTCTATAGATTAATGTATGTTTAAAAAAGAAAAAACAAAATCAGAAAAGGTTAAAATAATAAGTCCTATGATTCCCATTTTATAGATTAAAGAAACTGAGACTTCAGGGAAGTGACTTGCCCAAGGTCACACAGCCAAAAAGTGACAAAGCAGGAACCAGAACCCAGAAATCTAGCTCCAGAGCCTGCTTTCTTAACCAGGAGTAAAAAAGAGTGGTGGTAAAAAAAAATAAATAAATAAAGAGGATAAATAAATAAATAAATAAATAAATAAATAAAGAGGCCCTGGCCGGTTTGGCTCAGTGAATAGAGCGTCAGCCTGGGACTAAGGGTCCCAGATTCGATTCCGGCCACAGGCACATGCCTGAGTTGTGGGCTCGATCCCCAGTAGGGCGTGTGCAGGAGGCAGCCGATCAATGATTCTCTCTCATCATTGATGTTTCACTCCCTCTATCCCTCTACCTTCCTCTCTAAAATCAATACAAAAGTATTAAAAAAAATAAAATAAAGAGGAGAAGGAAATGGAAACTACAACATTGGAGATATGGATGTAGCTGGGGGGGATGGGGTTTAGGGAACTTTTAGTTTAAAAAAGGAAATGTCAGGATTTGATAGTTATCTTTAAATAGCTGGGGAAATTCATCTGGGGAAAGCATCAGACAATTTTCTGAAAATTAGGTGGGATTAGGAAGCAACACATTTCAGCTCAATCTGAGGATAAGTCTTTCTAACCAACTACAGCAATCTAAAATTGGAATAAGGCTACCACCACTAAAAGTGTTTGAGCAAGAGGGGACCATCAGGCGGGGATGACAAAGCAGGAACATCTGCCCCTCAGTGAGAAGTTGAAATAGAGGATCACGAAAGGTACAAACTTTCAGATTTTAAGTCTGTGATATTTTAAAACCAATCTCCAAGAAGTTTTTGTTCTTTATCTGTACTTAGGAATCAGTATCACTATTAGGGAGAAAACAAAACAAAACAAAACAAAACAAAAAAACAGGTTTTTTCAGGGAAACTCATAGTCCAAAGTGAAGCATGTGTTTTTCACCTAGTAAACCTGAAACTCATAGATCATCTCATTCCAGTTTAAAATAACCACTGAAATATACACCTCCGTTCCACTTCCAGGAATTCTGTTTACAGAAGCCCTATACACTGTGCAGACAGATATAAAAATGTGGCAGTTTAAAATATTAAAAAATTGGTGACAAGCTAAATGTCATTTTATAGAGGGCTATTTAATTAATGGTATCTCCAAAAATGGAACAATTATTCAGACTTTCAAAGACATGATGAATATCTATATTCAATGATACACTATAAATTTATCCAAGTGCAAATTTATGATGGTGAAATATACACTCAAAATGCTAAAAATGTGTTCTCTCTTGCTGGTTGGATTTCAGGAGTTAATTTGCTTCTTTATGCTTTTCTTCAAATACTGAATTTTCTCCTAAGAGGATTATTACTTTTATAACTAGTAAATGTTTAAAAAAAAAACAAATTAAAAAAACAAACACTTGGGCCTTATTTTGGATTTTTTCCCTTCAATATTTTGAAGTGTTTCCTCAGAGAAGAGTCACAGAATATTATTAGCACAAAACATACTGCCATTTATAAAAACACTTCAGAGTTCCTATTAAACCATTACTTTACAATGACCGATGTTTAAAAACGTTTACCAGGTTATCCTAATAGAGATTCAGAGTTAATATAATCTCATAGGAACACTTTCTAAAAGGCATCTAGAAAAAGAAAGTCTGCACACTATAGTACTATTTTAAAAAAGTATAATCTGTAAGTGCTAACAAGGAAAGATGTCCACAATACAAGGATAAATTAAAGACCAGGGTGCAGAGTTTTATACATATGTTATCCCATTTTTGTTTTAAAAAATGAAAATCCTAAACTTTATATATCCCCATGGGCATAGAAATAAATTTGTCAGTAACAACAGTAACATGTGTACAGTGGAAATGGTAGCAAAAAAGAGAGACAATAATTCACTTTTACAATAATTCTATGCTACTTAATTTTTTAAAAATATAATAAGCATGTTTTACTTGAGTCAACTTTTTAAGTTGCTAAATATTTTTTAAAATAACTTAAACTGAAAATAAGGATTTGGACATTCTAATTCCATACATAAATTCCAGTATGGATTCCCAAGTGTGCTTTTAGGGAGAGTTTTTTATTTCTGTCTCCCAGAGAGATATGCTTAGCTTCTGAGCAAACCTGTTCAACTATGAATTTTCTTCCCAGCATAACTCAACAAGCCAAGTTTATACACAAGAGGTCATACTTTCCCAAATGTATTTTCTTTAAAACGTGTCCTTTTCAAAATATACATTCAATGCCTGTTTTGAATCACTAAATGAGGCTCTGCATGTGTGCTGGATACATTAAGACTGCATAAAAATGGGCAATGCACTACAAGTAAAGCAAACTAAATAGTCACATTTGCCTTTCACTTGACTTATTATCCATATATACTTTTCTGATTAAAGAATAGTAAATGCACAAACCGTAGATTCTGCCTTTTAAACTAAGTCATTGTTTTCTTTATTTTTATCTGGGCATTAATTAGAAAAACAACTTGGCTCGCTTCTGTTACAAGTTTCTGCAAAACACTCTCCTAAGTCTTTTTTTTTTTTTCCCTTCTTCTTCTTACTTTCCTAGGTCTTGAACAAGAGAGACTAAACCAACAGACTTCTTCCCAAGTTATAGAGCCACAGCCCTAAATCACAGCCCCAATCAACTATTGCTTCAAGTATTTCATTCTCTTTTAAGACAGCTTAATGCTAACTTGAAAACTGTTCTCTTTGTGGTCTGGGAACTTAAGAGTCAAGAATCTTAAAAAATCGAAATCTTTCACTGAAAGAATCTAAGCACTGGAAATCTCCCTCCTTACTGCTGCCAGACAAGCAGAAACACACCGGGGGCTCGGAAGTGGAGTGGAGTAGGCCTGGATGGCTAATGCACACTTCCTAAGAGCCCCACACCTGCAATGCTGCCAAACTCCTGGGAGGCGTAAAACTAAACACCAAGGAACCTTAGAAATCCTCCAAGTACCAGAGAAGAGCCCTGGGCTCTTCAAGGTCACGGAGCAAGTTATTGACCAAGCTCAGTTTAGAATTTACACTCTTCTCATCTTTCAGCCACTATTCTTTTCCACCTCATGCTTCTTTATGAAGTAGAACGAGAATAATGCGATTACAGACCACAGAGAAAACAAACCTATTACTACTGCAAACAATGTAAACCGTCCTCAGATTTTCCAACAAGTCTGAATGAATGGAGAGAAGAAAAGCAAGACACTCCCAGCAAAGAAACATGGTGGAGAAGGGGAGGCCATTAGCTTTTCCTATTTATCTTGACAAATCCACACCACCAACCACAGGAGAGATGCCAAGTACCCGAAGGACTGAGTCACATGTGAGTATGGTGAAACAAAGGATTTTTTTAAAGTGTTTGGAAATCACTTGTAAGTCAGTGCAATATCCTAATATATTTGAAACTGTTCAAAAAGAACTACTCATACCATAAGTGATTAGTCTTCACCTGCAAGCAGGATGAAATGTTAGGAGACATAGGGAAAGAGCTAAGAGCCTACAAGTGAGGGGAAGAGGAACAGAACTAGAAAGATTAACTGGGACAAAGGTGAATAAAGGCACTGACGACACTACAAAGGAAAACTGAATAGGAACTGAAAACAACTAAAAAAGGACAAAAGCAAACAACAACAGAGAGATGGCTTAAGATTTCTACATGACTGGAATCTAGGGGTCTTTTGGGGAACATATGTGGTTAGTCCAAGCCCTGATGTTCTTTTGTTTTTTCTCTAATAACTAAAATCAAATCATATTTAAAAATAAACACAATGTATTGGAGGAAAACTTTTAAAAATCTTTATTGAAGGTCTTGATGACAAAGGGACTTCCCCTGCTGACAGGTCTGTTGAATACCATCTAAACTAATAAAAGCGAAATATTAAAATTAACCGTTTCTCCGAGACAGGGTAAGCCACGCCCACCAGCCAATCAGAGCGGCTGTATGCAAATTAGCCCAGCCAACATGGCGGCCGCCACTC
>PVJC01054350.1:0-10526 GCA_004026665.1 Murina feae | reverse complement strand
ATCTTAAAAGCTGCAAGAGAAAAGAAGTTAGTTACATACAAGGGGGCACCCATACGACTGTCAGCTGATTTCTCAACAGAAACTCTGCAGGCCAGAAGGGAGTGGCAAGAAATATTCAAAGTGATGAATAGCAAGAACCTACAGCCAAAATTACTTTACCCAGCAAAGCTATCGTTCAGAATTGAGGGTCGGATAAAGAGCTTCACAGACAAGAAAAAGCTAAAAGAGTTCATCACCACGCAACCAGTATTATATGAAATGCTGAGAATGAGGAAGAAGAAAAAGGAAAGTAAAAATTATGAACAACAAATATATATCGAGTGAATCTAAGAATCAAGTGAATAAAATATCTGATGAACAGAATAAACTGATGAATAGAATAGAATCAGAGGCATAGAAAGGGAGTGGACTGACAATTTTCGGGGGTTAAGGGTGTTGGGGATGTGTGAAGAGACTGGACAATAATTGTACACCTATGGATGAGGACAGTGGGGGGGGGCAAGGACAGAGGTTGGGGTGGGAAATGGGAGGAGGGGAGCTATGGGGGAAAAAAGAAGAACAACTGTAATAATCTGAACAATAAAGATAAATTAAAAAAAAAGAATATTCTGTGTGTTTGTTTTGTTTTTTTTTCATTTTATTCAATTGGGATTTTTCATTCAAATTTATTTGAAAGAATTGCCACGAATAAATATTTGAAAATCACTGGTCTTTAAAAAGAGAGCAGATTCTCAAATATGCTGATCAAATAGCGCTTGGGCTGAGATCTGTCCTGAGATCTGAGCACTGAACTTCCTAAAATATATTCAGTAAGAGTTATCTTGGTTCATTCCACAGAAACCCAGACCACATTCCATGAGACTATGTATCATGGATTCAGCAACTATTACTGGGCTTTGAATAACCCACTGGGCACTGCTGATGCAAGAGTGAGAAAAAGCAGGCATGACGACAAAGCTGACTTCCCAGTGGATGAGGTAGAAAAAACATGTAATATGTAATAATAACAATATCTAATCTAATAAAAGAGTAATATGCAAATTGACCCTCACTCCATTAAGCTCACAAACTATGCCCACCAACCAATCAGGAGCAAATATGCAAATTAACTAAGATGTCTGCAGCCACGGAGCTGGAGTTGCCCCGGACAATGGAGAAGCCAGGGCCCTGTGGGCTCTGAGCTCCACTCAAGGCTACAAAGTTTCAATTATAGAAATAAACAAACTCCAGATACCTGCTGGGCTGGGACCTTGGGTTGCCAGGGGAAACCCAGGCTTTGAGCAGGGGACCAAGGCAACAAAGTTTCAATTATAGAAGTTAAATCCCAGATACCTGGTTCCAGCCAGGCACCCCAGTAAGGACCTGAACCCTGAAGGGGATGTGAGCAGCCTGAAACAGCCCTTTGCCCCTCACCCGGGCTCGCCAGGCATGCCAGCAGGTGGACATCCCCCAAGGGGTCCCAGACTGCGAGAGGGCACAGGCCAGGCTGAGGGACCTCCCCCCTCCCAGAGTGCACAAATTTTTGTGCACCAGGTCTCTAGTATATAATAATAATAATAATAATAATAATAATAATAATAATAGTCCTGATGCAATAATCATTAATATTATTCAAACTGAGTTCACAAAATGTCCCAGGAAAGGAGATAAAACTTCTAAACTACACATGCAATTTTTAATGTATCTGGATATACTAAAAACTGAGCAGCCATTTCCTACTTGAATAACAGGTACATACAATGTACTCAGGTGGTGATGCTTAAATTTGCAACTGAATCTAAAGTTAATATGCGAGACTGGTGATGGAAGTGGTTCTTCATCTCTGCTTTCCTCCTTTAACTTTACTTTCACACACCTTTTAAAATTTTACTTCATTAATTTTTCTACTCTTAGTTTTTGTATATTTATCTTTCCCTCTGATTAATGCCTTAAGGGCAAAAAATTTAATATTAGTAATTATTGCATCAGGACTATTATTATTATAATATATTTTTTATTCTTACATATTACCAACAGACAAGATAGTAAGTGTGAGGGTAGGAGCCCTGGAGCTTATTAAAATAAATCACTCTTTCATTTCATTTTTCCATTTGCAAAGCATAAGAACATCTTTTGTGAAACATAACACTTCTGTCTCTTTTGATTGATTAGATCTTGCCTCTGGACAGTAACAAAAGTAAAGACATTGGAGAAACCCTAAAAGACCTCTCCTCTGCCAAGTCAATGAAATCATGTGTGAGCTGGGAATAGCATGTCAGGGCAAGCTGGCGCTGGCATCTGCTGCTGTATTGATTGTCAGAGTTTGTTCAAAAGCTCTGGCCAGCTGAATGGGTGTCTCCTTTCCTCACCTATCTACATGTGTTCCCTTAAGGCTACATTCCAGCCAAGACACAGGAAAACTGAAATAAAAGTACCACCATTCTTCATTGCCAGGACATTACCAGCAACTTTCCTGCTATCCTAACACGGGCATGACCAGACTGAGGTCAGTTTAGAGAGGGTAGAAGGAACTAGGATAAGGGGAATAACATCAGATAGTGAATGAAATGCTATCCATTAAAAGGAGCAGCTTGCTCCTTTTCAATTAATTTAAATTTGGGGGCTAGTTTTGGGTTTTCATTTCTTTTTTTAGGAATAAATGAGTAGAAATTAATTCTTTTAAATTTTGATGTCTCTCATTCATTTTCTTGATCCTTTCACCAGTGGATGAACACCAATATTTGAATTGACTTATGAACAAAGACATTTCCTATGTATCAGCACAAACCAAAAGAGAGACAGAGAGAGAGAAGAAAATAAGACACTTTTCAAAGAGGCAGGGTGTGCAACTAAAGCAATCATACAAACTACTAAAGTTATTGGGTCGACCAAACAGGAGGAGATTGTGCAGGCCTGATCAGCAGAGGCTGCCGCCGCCGCCTCAAGGGCCAGAGAGGGAGGCAGCGCCAGACCAGCAGCGGCTGCGGTGGGTCCGGGGATGGAGTCAGGGCCGGACCAACATCTCGAGGGCAGGCAGCACAGCACAATTTCAAATCGCGCGCTGGGCTCCTAGTACAATCATACAATTCATTGTAAATGCCATAAAGATATAAAACAATGTGTAAATGTCAAAATCACACACACACACACACACACACACACACACATAGTTGTTTAGAATTAGCCAGGGCTTCCTGGAGGCTAGTAAGAAGCTTGGGAACAAGAAAGACACAGGAGCACTGGAGAAAAGAGTTACCATGCGAAGGTTTTAAATCAGAAACTAAGGTGATGTACATCTTTTAAAAAAGTATTATAGAGTTTGGAGCTTCTAGAATTTAAACTGCATAATTTTTAACCCAAAGCTGGAGTGTTTAAAGGGAATTTAAAAAATTTTTTTCTTATTGTGTGCTAAGTCCCATCAGAGCAATTTGTAAAGACACAAGTTGAAATAGACACTATACCTTCCTAAGGCCCCAAAATGCATTGAAACCAGGGAAATAAAGGGCAAAGAGTTATCTTTTCACTCAACTAATTCTAATTATGAGCTCAATTTCTATTGTTTAAACCACACAAAACTGTCAATCAATTCTGTTCATTTTTTGACTTATCAAACCAAATCTCATATGGTTCAACTTAATAAATAAAATTCCATTTCTAAGTTATAGCTCTGTTTTCCAAAATACTGCATTTAGAATATGTTGTAAGTTTTATATGCAGTTAACTTTGTAAATCATCCAAGACAATGACAGAGTAATAACAACTTCAAAGCAAAGCCTCATGATTCAAATACATTGAGGTTAAAGTCATCTGGAAGATAATGTGCTACACATCTAAAGCAGAATAACACTGACTCGGGTATTCACTGTATTATGAAGGACAGAATATGTTACTATAGAGAAAAAATGTGGTAAAAACGAAACTTTAGATAATTCATAGACTAGTCCACAATTCTTATAGAAATAGCTTTTAATCTCTGCCACCCTTTGTTATATTTCTATCTAGCTTATGAAATAACTGACAACATCTCAATAAAAATATCAAACATGGCATCCCAAGTGCATTAGTGTTTTGATGTCTCTTTCCTGGGTACACATTAGACTTTCCGGGTCATGCAGCTGGCAAAGAATGAGATGCTATGAAACAGCCATTTAAATGTGAATTGCTCTCCAAGCTGTCACTGGTAATAGTGGACTTAAATGAAATTTTTTTCATTTCAGAAAATTAACGATCTCTAGAAATAATTTTTTTAAGAGTCATTTAAGATGTAAGGCACTCCCCTTTAGTCCATAAAATTACCACACCTCCTAGAGCACACCAAGCTTAAGATATGCCCTTTTAAAAAGCTGTGGTACATTTATGCAGCTGTGAAAAAAGAAGGAACTCTTACCATTTGCAACAGCATGGATGGACCTGGAGAGCATTATGCTAAGTGAAATAAGCGAGACAGACAAAGATAAATATCCCATGCTCTCACTCCTATGTGGAATCTAATGAACAAAATAAACGGATGAACAAAATAGATCCAGAGACAGGGAAGCAGGGAACAGACTGAGGAATCTCAGAGGGAAGGCAGGGGTGGGGGAGGGGAGGAAGTGATTCACTGGAGAACTCAGATGCATATATGCATGGCCCAAGGACATAGGCAATAGTGGTGAAGATGGGGGGGGGGGGGCAGGGTGCAGAGGGTCAATGGGGAAAGGGAAAGACAAAAGGGACATCTGTAATACTTTCAACAATAAAGATAAATTTTTTAAAAAAGATGTATCCTTGACTATTTAGATCCTCATAAACTTTATAAAACTCACTGACTTCAAAATCTATTCAAACTTTAAACCTTAAAAAAGAAAGTGATTTGTTTTTTCTTATTTCTTTACTACTTAATCCCAGATATAGAAATATTACTAGATATAATAACTCTGGAAATTGTTGTCAATTTTACACTCTCCCTTTCACAGCCTGCAGAATAGTTTATTGTTAAAGCAGGTCAAATTCAATTACATATTTTCAAACCTGAAGACCTGACTTAAAATAACACAATACTCTTAGAATGCCTGAGTAACTTACCATAAAGATAAACATATGTATAGAGAGAATGCCCTAAATAATAGTTCATTTATATTAATTTTTAAATTACTTGTAGTAGGTGTATTATCATTTCACTTTAACCATCTTTAACTGGAAGTTATGTGGTTCTATATAACCATGAAATTGCTGTCTTCCTATCTAATAAAAGAGTAATACACAAATTAGGCATCACCCATGACAAAGATGACCACCCCCATGGCCACAAGATGGAGGTGCCCATAGCCACATCCTATCTAATAAAAGAGTAATATGCAAGTTAACCATCACTCCAGGACAAAAATGGTGGCGCCCATAGCAGTGGGGCAGGACGCTGGCAGTGTCACCCTGGCAACAGAAGCCCAACAGGCAATCAGACCACAGGCAGCACTCAGCAGGGCCTGCTGGGCTCCAGTTGCGGAAGAGGTGGAGCCAGCCATCGGGACCCCGGAGATGGTGTCCAGCAGGGCCAGCTGGGTGCCGACTGTGGAGGAGGGGGAGCCAGCGATGGGAACTCTGAAGGCAGCACCCAGCAGGGCCTGTAGGGTGATGGCCATGGCAATGGGGGGAGCAAGCGATGGAGACCTGCAGGCAGCACCCAGCAGAGCCTGCTGGGAGGTCACTATGATGGCCCCCAAGCAGACATGTGGGGGCTGCAGGCAGCACCCAGCAGGACCTGCTGGGCAGTGATGGCAGCGACGGGGAAGCAGGGAAGTAGGGTGACCAAAGAGCAGACAATCGGACTGCAGGCAGTACCCAGCAAGACCTGCTGTGCCACCATGGGGGAGCAAGGAATCTCTGGGAGGTCGCTATAGTGACCCCCTAGCAGACAAGCATGACGCAGGCAGCACACAGCAGGGTCTGCTGGGCAGTGGTGGCCACCATGGGGGAGCAGGCAAGGGGGCAACCAGAGAGCAGGCAATTGGACCAGCAGGCAGCACACAGCAGGGCCTGCTGAGCTGTGGTTATGGCTGTGGCGAAGGGGGAGCAAGTAATCAGGACCCGAAGGCAGCACCCAGCAGGGCCTGCTGGGTGGTGGCAATAGTGATTGGGGAGCAGGCAAGCAGGGCAACCAGGAAGCAAGCAATGGAGACCAACAGGCAGCACCCAGCAAGGCCTGCTGGGTGGTGGCTGCATCCACCAGAGAGCAGACAAGTGGGGTGACCAGGGAGCAGGCAATTGGCCCACAGGCGGCACTCAGCAGGGCCTGCTTGCCCATCCCTGTGGTGTGGAGCAGACAGGCCCAGCAGAGAGCAGAGAACCATGTGGAGTGGGCCCAAGCCATCAGGAGCACATCTCCTGAGGGCTCCTGAATTGGAGAGCATGCAGGTTGGGCTGAGGGACCTCCCTGCCTGCCCTCTCCCTTCCCCACCTACCCATGCACGAATTTCATGTACCAGGCCCCTAGTATTTAAAATAATTAACAATGTGTCTTATTTGAATCATTTTCATGTTAAAACTGGGCAGCATTTTTAAAAATTTTATAACCCTTTAGTGGTCACTTTGGAAGACCATTCAATATATGTCTGTTAAGGAAAATCTTTCCCTTTATTACTCTGAGCAACAGACAGAAAATGCCTCTCATACCAATATTGAAAATTCTAGATTTAAATTCTGGACTTGACATATTTGTCCATATATATATATGCAGTTTTATTTCCAGGCTGACAATTCGATTTCATTGGCCTGTGGGCCATTTGCAACAACATGGATAGACCTTGAGAATATTATGTTAAGCAAAGTAAGTCACAAAAAGCTAAGAACCATATGATTTCACTCCCATCTATAATAATAAAAACTTAATATGCTAATTAGACAGGACAGCAGAACGACCTTCCAGATGTTCTTCTGGATGAAGCCGGGGCTGCAAGGGCTGAGCCCCTTGCACAAATTTTGTGCATCGGGCCTCTAATGTGGAATATAAAACTGAAACTCATAAGCACAGAAAACAGTATGGTGATTACCAGAGAGAAAGGAGGTGGGGGGTAGTAAAGGGTAAAGGGAGTCAAATATATGGTGAGGGAAGATGATTTGACTTTGGATGGTGGACACACAATGCAATGTACACATCGTGCATCATGGAAATGTACACTTAGAACCTATATAATTTTATTAACCAATGTCACTCTAATAAATTTAATTAATTAAATTTTTAAAAATAACATTTTTAAAAGAATCTCTTTTATTTAAAGTCCTATCTGGGCCAGTGCTGGTATTGTGTTCTCCACTATAATGTCCTTAGGAAGTCTTGCTCCTTCCAGCTCACAATGTCACCATCCACAAGTTCGGTCCATTTCCTGATGGTTTAACTTGGCATTTACAACAGTCCAAACAGCCAAAGTGGAAGGAAGAATGATGAAGGAAGGGAGCAAAAAGTTGCCTAGTCAGGCATATGGCATTTTCTCTGAAATCCCACTAGCCATAATTCAGTCACATGGCCATGTCTAGATGCAAGAAAGATTGAGAAATGTAATTTTAGCTCTTTTTGTCTATCTGCTTAGAGAATTTGTATTAGGGGAAATGATCACCATGCTTCATTGACCCATTTTTATTTTTAATACTTAAATGTTAGTCAACTGACTTTTTAGCCTATATTATTTCAAGATGTCTCATTTATTTCAGTTTGATGTGGTCTGATATTATTGCCTGAGTACTAGAACCTTCTAGGTGTATTATTATTATTATTATTATTATTATTAATATTAGAGGCCCAGTGCACAAAAATTTGTGCACTTGTGGGGAAGGGGGTTCCTTAGCTTGGCCTGTGCCCTCTCGCAGTCTGGGACCCCTCAGGGGATGTCCATCTGCTGGCTTAGGCCTGCTCCCCGGGGGATCGGGCCTAAGCTAGCAGTAAGACATCCCTCTAGCAGCCCAGGAGCCCTCAGGGGATGTCCACTTGCTAGCGGAGAGCAGGGCTAAGCTGCAGTAGGACATCTTTAGCGCTGCTGAGGAGGCAGGAGAGGCTCCCACCACCACTGCTGTACTGGCAGCTGGCAGTCTGGCTTATGGCTGAGCACAGCTCCCACTGTGGGAGCACAATGACCTGCATTGAGCTTCTGCCCCCTGGTGGTCAGTGTGTGTCATAGTGACCAGTCATTTCCAGTCGTTTTGCTGTTAGGGTCAATTTGCATATTATTCTTTTATTATATAGGATTATTCATCTTGTTGAATCTAATCCCGAATCTGTTGAATCAGGATTCCTTTAGATGGGCTTCATTTTGCATTGTTTGTGGTAAGCAAAATGATTCATAGGGGACCTTCCTGGCCCTTGTGTATATAATAAATAAAAAATCACCCTCAATATATCATAATAGTAAAGAAAATAAAAACTCACATTACTTTACATCGCTAAATCATACCTACACTGTACTTCCCTTGTTTCATACCCTGTATCTCTATGAACTTCTCATTATTCTAATTTTAACTAAATCAAAACTTGAGCCCAAGATATTTTCTTGTGTCTATAAGAATTACTTCTCCAAGGATTTTAGCTTTCTAGCTCTCTACTGAGCCAGTGACCCCACTTGTATTCTCTGCAAGGGCCAGAACACGTAGAAGCACTAACACGTGCGCCATCCTGGAGCCCCTAAAGCCCGATCAGAAACCCTGCCTGTAGTCATGTTGATATGGAGGATATTTAAGGACTTTTCCTTAAAGCCCACTGTATCAGCTCCCAACATAAAGAATATCACTAGGTGAAAGTCAGCTGTTTATTATAAAGCAAGACTGAGTCCTACAGAGTAGACCTAAATCATCTCCTTGCAAATTTCTGATGAAATTATTCACTATGAATAATTTAATCTGAGAATAAATAAATGTACATAAAAAGCAGATATCCTCTGCTATCCTGCTACTAAATAACTACTTTAGTGTGCTCTTTATGTGGTCTTTTATGTTGAATAAGATCTACCTTACTCTCCTCAAGTCCAATTGAGAAATGGCTCTAGTTTAAACAAAACTGGTACTAAATTTTACCAAACTTCTGCTCCCGCTGAGTTATACTAGCTTATTGTTGATGAAGCAGTAGGAATAAAGAAAGGGTTGAAAATACATGTTTTAAATAGGTCAAGGAAGATATATTCTTCATTTTATTCAAACCCCATGTGGTTCATTCAAAACCCTCTGTAGTCCTCTCACTATTTTATGATTTGCAGAATAAAGCAGCAGGATTAATCTAAGACTATTTCTGTTTATTTGACTTTTAAAATGATTTTCTTCAGTAAATTGCTTCAAGGCCCCAATATTTAACTACACAACAAACTATTAAAATAATTTTTAAATAATAATGTTTAATGACAGTTATGAGAAAGAGCTCACTTTGATTCATAGTGCCACCTGAACTCATTATTGATATTCTACCCTCCACCCAATGTAATAAATTTCTTCTTTTATATCTAACTAGAGGCCCAGTGCACAAAATTTGCACACTGGGGGTGGGGGGAGTCCCTCAGCCCAGCCTGTGCCCTCTCACAGTTTGGAAGCCCTCAGGGGATGTCCGACTGATGGCTTAGGTCCACTCCCCATGAGTCTAAGCTGTCAGTCGCACATCCTTAGCACTGCTGCAGAGGCTGAAGAGACTCCCACCACCACAGCTGCACTCACCAGCCATGAGCCTGGCTTGTGAATGAGTGGCGCTCCCCCTGTGAGAGCAAACTGACTACCAGGGGGCAGCTCCTGCATTGAGCATCTTCCCCTGATGGTTAGTACACATTATAGTGACTGGTTGTTCCACCGTTTGGTTGATATATATATTAGCCTTTTATTATATAGGATTATCCCATGTCCTACCTTCCTATTTTCTTTGTTCCATACCATAATTCCCTCTCATTTTGAAGAAAACAACCAAACCCCACAAGCTACCAAAAACAAAGACGGCTTAAAAATGTAGCTATAATATTGTTATAATTAGCCAGTTATTAAAAATAAGATAGGACCAGAGAGAAGGCTAGTTATTATAGACATGTCATTCGGGCAACTTCAACAGGAAGCTGAATTTTCACACTTCCCAAGGAACCACATAAGGAAGATGGAAGGTTGCCCAGTAAATTGGGGGTGACATAGAGGAGGTACTTGCCTGTCAATCCTGGGGGAAGAGATGGTAGCTAGAATGGGTGTGGCCACTGCAAGTGCATGAACATTTGGGAATACATAATCCCTTAAACAAAGGAGTTTGCTCTTTGGGGACCCTTCTTGCTATATGCCCCTGGCTTGCTCTTGCCTTCCTGGTGTTTGACCATAAGGCCCAAGGTCATGTGAACCCCACACACAATGGACTAATGGACTGCAGCTAGCCTGATGCTATATTATACTGTGGAAATATGAAACAGAAATCCTGGACACTGGCTCTGATTTTAACTCTACTAAAACCCCAGTTACACTTCTATGACTGGACTAAGGGAAATGAGACTTTGGAAACCCAGGAATGTAATTCCACAGGAATAAAGCTTCCTACTATATCTCATCCTCCTGTGGGAGCTCTGGAAATG
>PVJC01054349.1:0-10529 GCA_004026665.1 Murina feae | reverse complement strand
GAACCTACAGCCAAAATTACTTTACCCAGCAAAGCTATCGTTCAGAATTGAGGGTCGGATAAAGAGCTTCACAGACAAGAAAAAGCTAAAAGAGTTCATCACCACCCAACCAGTATTATATGAAATGCTGAAAGGTATCCTTTGAGAATGAGGAAGAAGAAAAAGGAAAGTAAAAATTATGAACAACCAATATATATCAACAAGTGAATCTAAGAATCAAGTGAATAAAAAATCTGATGAACAGAATAAACTGGTGAATAGAATAGAATCAGAGGCATAGAAAGGGAGTGGACTCACAATTTTCGGGGGTTAAGGGTGTTGGGGATGCATGAAGAGAATGCATGAAGAGAATAGGATCGTACACCTATGGATGAGGACTGCGGGGGCAAGGACAGAAGTTGGGGTGGGAATTGGGAGGAGGGGAGCTATGGGGGAAAAAAGAGGAACAACTGCAATAATCTGAACAATAAAGATAAATTTAAAAAAAATTCTAATATATGTAATTAAAGCCACAAATAATAACGATGATAAAATAGGGAAAACAACCATGCATACCAGAAAAATAGGGCACGTTTTGGCTTAAAAAAGGTGGGAGGCGTGGAGATGTGTTTTCACTACGGGACTTGACAGTGATTTTGTCCTGTGATTTCTGAGCGAGTCAGAGAACAAGAGACGAACTGAAAGGGAGACAGAAGCTGCAAGCAGTGTATGGCAGAGCATTCTTAGGGAGGAGTTTCTGTGCCACCAAGCTGGGTCCGAGTGGACGGAGGCCTCTAAACAGCTTTCCTATGAGCAGTGGGCTGCGCCTCGGCTCCTGTGTCTGTCAAGCACAGGCCTCGCCCTGGTCTCCCCGGAGACCCTGGGGAGCAGGGCATGTGGCAAAGAGAGCGTGCTGTTTACGAGGCCGCGGCGGCCTTCGATTCCGTGAGAACGCCGCTCTCCACGGCAGGAGCCGCACCTGCGTCTGAGACACAAAGGCTCAGCCACAAAACGCAAAGGCTGGGCCCGTGCTGCTTCCACAGACACGCCCTTCCTCCCGCACCCAGCCACGGCCACCGTCTGCTCCTACGTCGGGGGAAGGGAAGGAGGACGGGTGGCCGTGGCTGCGAACTGAGCGGCGCTGGCTGTGGGCACCCTGGCCGCCCACTCCTGGCATCTGCTCCCGTTGCCCGTGCAGTCAGGTGAGCTGGCCCCACGCTGCTGACCTCAGGACAGGCGGTCAGGTGCTGCTGCGTGCACCCCTGCCGGGGGCTGAGGCCTCGCAGCGCGTGGGCACGCCTCCCACAGCCTGTGGTGGTCGCGGCCTGCCTCTCCGAGCACCTCAGCGTGCTGGAAGCCTGCACACCCCTGGAGTCAGCGCCCCCGCCACCTCGACCAACAGCCGGGCCACGGGCCCCAGCCGAGCAGGTTTCCACACGGGCGGCACGGTGGGGGGTGACAGTTTCCATGACTTTCTGTTTGAAACACTGCTGGTTCTCTCTCTCTTCTCCCCGGACATAAAAAAAATCTTCTCTTAGGTTAGCTGTGACTTAGAGCAGTTTGGTAAGTGGCACCTCTGTAAGCAGAACTGAACGTTTATTCCCCGGCAGGTGCAGGAAACTAAGTAGTTTGGGGTCGTGGAGGAGGCAGGAACTCACGAAAATCTACAGGCGCCGCAGGGGAGCCGGATGCGAGTCCTGGCCTTGGCTTTTCTGGCCTCAAGGTCAAGCTCAGTCTGGAGACTCCTGAGGAAAAGTCCACCGAGACTGCTTTCAGCGGTTAGTTACTACTCCTGCTGCTCCTGTGCAAGAACAGGCCACGTTCACTGAGACTAGACTCTTGCTAGTAATTAGTCTTTTTGTTTGTTAATCCTCACCTGAGGATTTTTCCATTGATTTTTAGAGAGAGTGGAAGGGAGGAGGGAGAGGGGGAGGGGAGGAGACAGCAAATCACTGAGGTGAGCGAGACACATCGATTGGTTGCCTCCTGCATGTACTCAGTGGAGGGCTGGGGAACCCAGGTTCATGCCCTCGATTGGGAATCGAACCCGAGACGCCTCGGTGCACAGGTCAACCCTCTAACCACGAAGCCCCGCCGGGCGGGCTGCCCTCTTGAACTGTGGGCCTGTTTCCTGTGATGGGGTTTTAAGAGTTTTCTGCATATTTTGGAAACAAGTCCCTTAAGGGGTACGTTCTGCCAACATTTCTGAGCACTCTGGCTGGCGTTCCCTGGTCTCCACGGGATCACGTGTACACTTACGCCACTACGCGAACGTCCCCATGCATGGGCCACCGACGAGTGCAGTGCCCGTGGCACTCCCAGCAGCCAACCGGGCAGAGAGGCGCCCTGTGATGTCACCAAGCGCCGTGCGGGTGGAAGCAGCACCCAGGTGCTCGCTGAGCAATGCCCCCACGGAGCTGTAAGTGGGCAAGAGGCCTGGCTGACCGCGGTGGCTGCCTGAGGCCGGTGTATGTTAAATCATACACCAACAAAGTGACTTAAAAGAAAATCAAACCTACTCACTCCCCCAAAGTGACAGAGCCTGATAAATCCCAAAGCGAGAACAATGGTGCAAACACGCTGGAACCGACAGTTAAGGAAGACAACTCCCGAAGGGGTTAAGGGTCGGTGTTGAATGTAAGCAGGGCCCGGGCGGGGAACCTGCCAGGGCATCAGAGCTCTGACAGGGGCAAGAGCCCTGCAGGGAGCTGCCCCATCCCAGGGCGCCGGCACAGCCCAGGCCAAGTGCTGCCACCTGCTGGGGAGGCCCAGTCCCGGCCCTGGGAGGTGTCCCAGGACACTGCCCGGCCACTCCTGCTTCCTGCGACAGTACTTGCGCAGTGACATCGGCACTGCTCATCTCTGCCCCAATGTCACAGCGTATGGCACCTCATTTCACAGTGTGGCCACGTCCTGCCCGGGCCTCTCTGCCCAGCCGTGCCAGACCCTCCACACAGGAAGACGCCTAAAGGAAACCTGGCTGGCACGGAGTCTTACCAGAGGGGGGCGCCCTCACAGACCCCGGGAAGGCTCCAGAGGAAGGATCACCAGTTACAGCCCCAACAGAAATGATGTCCAAGAAACGGCTGCCCAGGACTCAGGGAGACACCCTCCCGCCCTGAGCCCCCCACCCTCCACAGACCGTCCTCAAGAGCTTCCGCCTTTTCTCCCTAAAAGAACGCTCTCTCCTCTGCTTGTTCCAATTGCTAGAACTTGCTCGTCCCTAATTGTAATTCCTTGCTGTTCCCAAATAAACCCATTTTTTTCTGTTCAAATTAATCCAGTCAGACAAACTCACAGAAAAGATCAAGTTCTCCTTAGAAATCCCCTCGAGGAAAACACGGGCTCCTGCCAACAGACTCAGGGTTTCCCGTAGCCAACGGTCCAATGGAGAGAGCACAGCCCCGGGCTGTCCAGGGCCCCAGGCACAGTCCCACTCCCTCCTCCATGCTGGACCCATGCCCAGGAACAGCCCACCGCTGGCCTGAGTGCCATCAGGGGCCGGGCCGGGGCCGGAGCAGGGCACAGCAGGAGGCAGACCTTGGGGAGAGGTGTGGACGGCTGAGCTGACGCCCAGGCGTGCGTGAAGCAGGAGGACCCAGCAGCGCTGACCGGGAGATGGCGTGGGAGAGGGGGCAGAAACCCCACGGAGGAGCCAGCATGACAGTGAGGACAAGACAGGGGCTCCTTGAGGGAGCACAGCCTTGAGGCCAGACCCCTGGCAGCCACTGCTACTGGGAGACCAGCTGGGAGACAGGCTCAGTGCAGGTGGCTCTCCAGTCCCCTCTCCACGGGCCGCTGACACCTGCAGAGCACACAGCGCACACCACCCTCCGGCAGGCGGTGAGCCCTCACTCCACTAAAGCAAGGCTGGCTCCCGGGGCGGGTGACAGCCGTCCCCCCAGCCGACCAGCGGGCCCTGGCACTACCCGGCCTCAAGGCTCTGCCCCACCTGCTGGCCTCCGCCCTCCGTCCCGCCCCTCCAGGGCCCGGGCCTGGTTACCTCTTGGTGTTGTAGGCCGTGTCCTGAGGCGTCTCCTCCAGCAGCGTCACGTAGCCCAGCACGCAGGTGAGGATGAAGAGCACGGTGAGGGTGTGCGCGCGCCTGGAACCAAACACACCGCGGCTCAGGCCTCCGGGAGACACGCACCTCCAACCCAGAAAACAGACCCGGGCTTGGGGGAGACCCCGCACTCGGGGGAGGAGCACTCAGCACACCGAGCGCTGAGGTTAGGGCTGCCCTCGGAGGACGGCTGGAGCCACGGGGCTGCTGCGCGGGGTGGGCAGCTGTGAGGCAGCCTCGGGAGCCAGGCAACGACCCACCACACCTGAGGTTCCCAGGACGACAGCCCCAGGAACGAGGAAGGGAAGGCGGTGAGGACACAGGACCCACCGCAGGAGGGCTGCGAGGCACTGAGGGAGGCGTGGGCTCTGGTCCTGCCCCCACCCCCCCAGCCCGGCCCAGCCCTCAGCCTGATGTGGAAGGAGAGGCCGCTCACCAGGAAGCGGGCACCCACAGGCACCCAGAGCCGCACCTGGGAGGACCACAGTGGCCGCGTGAGACACTCGCCTGGGCCCTCTGCGAGGGGCGTCACAGCCCAGCTCCCAGGCCCCAACGAGCAGGGGTCCCTGCAGACACGCGGGACCTGGAGTCTCCGAGTCTCCATCTCCAGGAGAGGCTTCCGACTTGGGAGGAGCCTGTACCCAGCGAGAACATCCTCCAGAACGAAAGGCTCTCCAGGGGGACTGTGCAGGGCGTCCCAGCACCCTGCTCCCCAGCACCCTGCTCTACGGGAACTGCTACGAGGCCTCGGCAGAGAGGAAGGAGCACCAGGAGGCGCCGGCCACCAGGACGAGGAAAGGGCACCAGCAATCCACTTGAGGTCGCCTCCTCCCGTGTGTCCTGTGCGTACAGCTCATCCGTCACCTTCGCTCCCACTCGGAAAGGCCGTGTCAGAGCGTTACTGTTCTACAGGCGAGGAAACCAAGACAGCGAGCAACTGGGCCAAGTGCACACCCCAGCGTCTCTGAAGCGTACGTGTCCTGGCAGCACCAGCACGGGCCCGTCACCCTCGCGCAGAAGCAGAGAACAGGCCCCAAGCACCACAAGCAGCTCACGGAGAGGCAGGGCTGGGGAGCGGACGCCCCTCCAGGTCAGAGGAGTTTTTAATGAAACGATGGCATCAAGCAGGGCCCCGGGGAAGGCAGACGCTGCCGGGGCAGCAGGACGAGGCTCCTGGTCCCCCGAGGAGCTGGGACGGGCTCAGGGCCAGGGAGAGCACCACGGCGCCCTGAAAGCCAGCGCTGGAGGCCCGATGTGGCTGCGTGGGATGGGGCCCAGGGCTTCCACTGAAGCCCTAGAGCAACACTCCAAACACCGAGCAGAAAGTAAGAACATGGTGCCGGCCAGTGTGCTCAGTGGTTGGTGTTGACTATGAACCAGGGGGTCATGGTTCTATTCTGGTCGAAGGACAGGCCTGGGTTGCAGGCTCCATCCCCAGTAAGGGGTGTGCAGGAGGCAGCCAATCGATGTCTCTTATCGATGTTTCTATCTCCCTCTCCCTCTAAAAATGAACAGAAACGTATTTTAAAAAAGAACAAGGTGTCTGAGGCGGACACAGCGAACGAAGGCAGAGCGGCAAGGGGACGGGAAGAGCGGGCCGCCTGGGTGCAAGCATGTGAGGACTTGCAGAACGACGGGACGACACAGACCCAACTCGCAGAGACGGCCCCCAGGGGCCGCGCAGCAGGAGCGGAGGTGCACCAGCTGCCTGGCATGGGGGGGGGCTCGCACCTCCTGGCGAGGTGGTTCCAGGAGCCACGTGTGGGAAAGCTCAGGGAACCGCACGCCCTGGGTCAGTGTCGCTGCAGGGTAACTTCAGGGACAAAACACTCCAGGAAGTCATGAAACCACCTGTGGGCACCAGGTCAGGGCTCAGGGCGGCACACGGCCCCGCAGGCCTCCGAGAAGCGTCCCCAGAGAGCAGGCCGGGAAGGAGCCGGGAGCAGGACCCCTCTGGGCCAGTGCTCACCCCACCTCCGACGGCAGCCACACTGCTCCTTGCCTTGCCCACGCCCGTTCCCACTCCTGTGGGAGTAATGGGGGGCGGGGCTGAGCTTCTGCAGGCAGACCTGCTCCCCCCCCACCGCGGGCCGAGCGTGCAGGCTCTGCTTCAGCACCCTGGAGGCTAGTGGGTAACTCCAGGGAAGGCCTGGGCCCTGTGACTTGTCGCTCAGCAGGGAGGAGGGTGTGCGGACAGCTGGCTCTGTGCCCCGAGAGTGGAAAGTCCCCGGCTGTCAGTCACCCACTCACTGTGCCGAGTGGGCAGGAAGGCAGGCTTGCCAGCCCCGTGGGAGAAAACACGAGGTGTGGCCGGGCACGTGCACAACGCCTCGGCCGGGGCGCCCGAGCGGAGGCCCAGGTGTGCCGGGGCGTCGGGGCTGTGACACTGACCGCTCACCGCCAGCAGACCGGGAGTCATGCCTCCCAGATGTGGGCGCAGCCGGCCAGCCCTCACCCGCAGTGACTGGGAAATGTGCGCTCGGCACCCCCACACCCTGCAGGCGCGAAGGTCAGGAGCGGGCTCAGGGCAGCGTGGGCCGAGCCCAGCAGGCTCTCCCAACACCTCTGGGGAGTCAGGGAGCCGGCGCCCTGCGCCCTGCAGGGGGCGTGTCACCCGCACCTCTCCTGGCGCCTCCCGAACAAGCCTTGCTGTGAGCGGACACCTCGGCCGCTCCTGTGTCCGTGGCCGCTGGGTGCTTCCACTTGACACCACAATTAGCAGAGGCAGGGTCCTTGCCACCTCGGAGCCCTGTGGTCCTCACCCCCCTCCCATGGACTCGGTTTGGGGGAGCCCACAGCCCGTGGCTGATAAGCAGTGACAGAGAAACCCCAAATCCTCGTACACGGCCTCTGCACCACCGTGGTGGGCCCCAAAGAAGCCCAACCTTCTTGGAAAAGGGAAACCTTAAAAGCAAGATTCTGAACCGCAACCCCCCACACACGTGTCCCGAGCGAGGCTGGACATCAAGCCATTCCCACAAACACTCATGGTTAGGCTTTAGTTCTTGTAATGCTCACTACGAAGACCCTCGGATGAAGTCAGAGTTTCTAAAATCCCAGCCCAAGTCAGCGAGGGAAGCTCAGAGGTCGGGCGGCTAAGCTCTGCAGGGAGCGGACGCCAGGCGGGCACCGGACGCACAGGGGAGGGCGAGGCCCCAGATGCAGCCGGGAGCTGCGCGCAGACCACAGCGCACCCCGCACCACCCACCCCACCCGCAAGGCAGGTCCCCGAAACCCGCCTGCCCTGGGGCACCCCTTCTAAAGAGCCTGCCTGGCCCGTCGCCCTCCGCACAGGCAGGCTCCGCTTCCGCTTCAGTCGGGGTGCCCCACTTTGGGGGACCACGCGCCCTGGGGACCAGTGTTTGGGGCCCCTGCGGGGCTGGGACAGCCCCACCCCTTCCGCAGGCTCCGTGCCTCCCGGGTCCCCGGCTTGCGCCCGGAGCTGCCCGCTTAGTTCCAGAATCGGCACCGGCACCCGGAGGGGCCCGGCCAGGCGCTCCGGGACCTGTCTCCGGGGTCACTGCTGGTCTGAGAGAGTGGTGCCTCCCCACCCTGCAGCGGACAGGGCAGCCGGACAGGCCTGAGCACAGGCGGCAGGTCCAGCAGGACCCAGCAGCACCGGGCCACACCCCTGTGGACAAGGCACCCCGACCCTGGCTCCCTCCCCGCGCCGCACCCCAGCATGTTATCGCCCCACAGACAACAGCTGCCTCCCAGGACCCCCCTCCGCCCCCCAACCTCTTCCGAGGCTTCCCCTGGGCGGCAGCCCCGCCGGCCGGCTCTCCTCACTCCTGCGCTTTCGGGGGGGCAGAGGCCACAGCTCCGCCCCGGCACCCAGCAGAGAGAAGCGGCCTGGGCGCTCTCACGAGGGAGCGGAGAGAACGCGAAGGGGAAGGGTTAGACCAAGGTCAGAGCCAGCGGCAGAGGCGCACCCCTGGGTGCCACCCCACGTACCGCCGGAGCGTGAGCCCTCCCTCCCGACACAGGCGCTGCTGCCCCCCGCGACCCCCACCGCAGCCGGGGCGGTCCGACCCGAGGCGGGGCTGGGACGCGCGCCCCTGGGGCCCCGGCCGGTCAGGCGCCCGAGCGGCGGGCGGGACGCCGGGAAGGAACGCGGCGAGGGCAGAGGCGGACTCCGCACCGGGAGGTCAGGAAAAGCCGGTCTCAGGGGAGGGACGCGGAGATGCTGGGACCACCGGGCAGCCGCGCCCGGACCGCCGTCACCTCGAGCCCAACGACGTGGCCACGCCCCCGCGACCCCGGCCGGACCCCCGGCAGCCGCCACTCACCAGAAGAAGGTGTTGGTGCCGTCGTCGTAGACCTCGGACTCGGTGCTGCGGCGGCCGGCGGGCGCGCCATCCGGCGGCTCCTCCAGCGCGGCCTTGCCCGCGGGCACCGGGGACCCCGGCCGCAGCCCCCCGGCGCCCCTGCGCTCGCCCCTCCGCATGGCGCCTCGGCCCCGAGCCGCTCCTCCCCGCACCTTGACCTCACGCTCACCGGGTCACCGCGAGAGCGCCGGGCACGGCGCACGGAGAGCCGGGAAGGGGTCGAGGCGCTCGCCGGCGGGGTCTCCGGAGAGCAGGGGCTGGGGGCGGCTAGGCAAGCGTAGGCAGTGCATTGTGGGACGTGTAGTCCGCACTTCTCGGCCGCGGGGCATGCTGGGCCTCGTAGTCTCCGACCTCAAGGTTAGAAGCGGTGCTTGCTGGGAAGGATGCCGCCCGGTTGCTAGGTAACCGCCAGCTGCTTGCTGAGAGCCGCCTGATGATACTGGGGCGGCCTGACCTGAGCCGCCCCCGCCCCCCGCGCTTTCCTGGAGCGCCTTCCTGGCGGACCCTCTGCCCCAGCTACGAGGGGCCCGTTAGAATAGTCGGGGGCGTGTTGATTTGGGGTGACTCAATTTGTTGATGTAGACCGGCCCCGCAAAAACCTGTAGCCCTGAGCCGCTCTGAGAAACAGTCTGACAACAACTCAGTTAAACACAGTTACCATGTGACCAGCAATTCCCCTCCAAGGTATACGCAAGAGAAGTGAAAATGTGCTCACAAAACGTACACATAGACGTTCACAAACAGTTATTTCACAAGATAAAACAGGCAGGCCCACTGGTGTGGCTCAGTGGTTGAGCGTTGACCTACGAGCCAGGAGGTCATGGCTGGATTCTTGGTCAGGGCACATGCCTGGGTTGTGGGCTCCATCCCCAGGTTGGGGTGGGAAGGAGCAGCCAATCGATGATTCTCATCATCGATGTTTCTCTCTCCCTTCCTCTCTGAAATCAATAAAAAAATATTTTTTAAAAATGAAAACGGCCAGTTATTTACCAGAAAAGCAAACTTATTCAGGAACCGCAGAGGATGACAATTCGGGACAAACGTGCTGTAGCAGAAACGATGGGCAAGTCCAGCAGGCAGAGGAGAGGAAGGTCACCTACAGAGAAAACGGCAGCTGGGAGCGAAGCCCCTGGGAGGAAGGTGAGTCGCGGGGTGCCCGCTCCTTGGCCGCGTTGCCATGGTTCCCATTGGCTGGGCTTGTTGGGCGAGGAGACATTCTTCCTTCCTCCCGCTGGGTAGTAGGGACACATCTTGCTGGGAATGCAGGGTGTCTTTTCCTGTTGAGTCTGTAACCAAGATCCTTCCCATTGGAGTGTAATTGACCTGGAATTATGTGTGAGGGCTCCCCCTTCAGGCCTCCGACTCCATTTAAGTGAGATTTCTTTTATTCGTTTTCACAGCAGCATCCCGTATAATCAGAGGCTAATACGCAAATTGTTCCCTTGGAAATTGAACCAACTGAGAGTTCGACCACTCGATATGACATGCGCTGACCACCAGGGAGCGGCGCAGAACAAAGGAAGGCCCCATCGGCCCTGATGGCTGGCCAGGCCTAGAGACCCTAACCGTGCACAAAATTCATGCACCAGGCCCCTAGTTGTTCATAATAGCCAAAATCGGGGAGCAGGTAATGTCCACCACTTGACAAATGGATACACACACTGCATCTCCACACAATGGAAAATCCCTGGGCCCTGAAAAGGAATGCGGTTTGACATGGTACAAGGAGGGCGAACCTTGGAAACATTTATGCCCAGTGGAAGAAGCCACTACAATTTATATGATCTGTTTACATGAAATGTCCAGAACACGCAAACCTGTGGAGACAGAAGGTAGATCAGTGGTCCCCAGGGGCCAGGGGAGTGACGGCTCAAGGCTCCTGGGTTCCTTTTCTAGGCCATGAGAATGTTCTGAAATGGACTGCGTTGATGGTGGCACGTATCTGTGATGATACTACTAGTAAAGACGAATGAAGTGTTGGGTGGTGTCCCCGTGCACCAAAAGGTTGCCGGCTCGATTCCCGGTCAGGCACATGCCCAGGTTGTGGGCACGATCCCCAGTAGGAGGAGGAGAGGGTGCAGGAGGCAGCCAATCTGTCTCATATCTCACATCCATGTCCCCCCACCACTGCCACACACACACACACACACACACACACA